>PVIH01016839.1:0-44104 GCA_004025045.1 Sigmodon hispidus
CACACACATACACACACATATACACACACACATACATACACACACATACATACACACATACACATACATACACACATATACACACACTTACACACATACATACACACATACACAGATACATACACACACACACACATATACACACACTTACACACATACATACACACATACACAGATACATACACACACACACACACACACACACACACACACACACACACACACGTTCTCCCTAGCCACCTTACCCAGACCTTACCCTGATTTCCCTCCAACCCCAGCTTCACACTGTGGCACACCGGTGCTGACTTCTTCACACCCTTGCGGTTGGATTTCTTGGTTTTCTTTGGTTTTTGAGACAAGGTCTTCCTTTGTAAACCAGATGACCTCCTATTCAGAGATTCTCTTGCCTCCTGTGTGCTGAGACTAAAGGTGTGTGTTGTCACACCCAGTCCACTTGCATTTCTTTACATTTCCTGCCCAGTATGAGCAGGACTCACCTCCCCATTGGACCTCAGCATCATCACTATCCCAGTAGGAACCTGAGGATCCCTGGTCAGTGCTCCCCAGAGGGATTGTCACTGCAATGCTAGAGGCCAGGACTGGGGAAGTACTTCAGAGGCAAAGGGGAGGACCGTCAGGGTCTCCAGCTCCATCACTCAGGCCCCAGATTATGTAGTCATCGTGGGGGATGTAGCTGGCACTCAAAACCAGGCCCATCTATGGTTTTTGTTTTTCTCTGATAAGCCCGCCAAGAACAAAGGTTCCATCACACCACCAGAGGGCAGTGCTACCCACTCCATTGCCAAGTGGCCATGTGGGGCTGAAGCCTAGGCTAGCTGGGCTTTCCAGTGAGGCCTCATAGAGCAAATCTGGGGCAGCCCCTGAGTTTCCAAGGGGGTCACGCCTGTGTTTCCACCGGTAGAGTAGAAAAACAGCATCCTACCAGGTGACAGGATTTCCCATTGCTGAAGAAGGGGACTTCCCTGTAGCAGCCTGACAATGTGTGATTTCCACAAACAGGTCACCTGTGCTGGCTTGGCCCCAGAAACCGACCCATTACCGACCCCTATAATCCCAGCATTTAAAAAGTACAGGCAGGCTATTAGTTCAAGGCTATCCTCAGCTACATAGTCAGTTTGAGGCCAAATTGGGCTCAATGAGAACAAGTCTCAAAAAAGTAAAACACACAAACACCAAAACCCAAAATTCCCAGGCCAGATGGGACAGCATGGACATTGGAAGTACAGAACACAGAATTCACAGGTCACATATTGCTGTTTAATCCTGAAAGGTCTTAGGAGGACTCTAGAGGAACACCACACATACATGAGGTTTTCCACAGCAATAGACATTTGGCATCTTCAAACCTCACAGATGCTGAAAAAGCCCAAAGTTCACATTCAGTAGTTGGTCAGACAAAACCCATCCCTGCCTGACGATGGCCTTTTGGAGGCGCTAAGGCCTTGATCAGGCAGGCAGAGCTTACTGTGAACATTCACCATTCCTGAGGCTGTCCTAAGACACTCAGGAAAAATGACACTGTCGTCATGGCAATACAGAACAGAGACACGCAGACCTGCCCACCTCTGAAAAATAGCAGTTCCCTAGCTCCACAGTCCACCAGGGAGCTGACCCCCACTGGGCCTCTTGTGACGACTTCCTGGAACATACAGTGGCCAGGTGTCTTTCGGGCTGGCCAAGGATTGTGTGTAGGCTGGAGAAACCTTCCTTTTTAGCCCTGGGTGGTTTGATGGCTGTGCTGGAGAACCTTCTGTCCTTTTGGTTATTTTTATTTGCTTTGTTTGTTTGTTTGGATGGATGGTTGATTTTTTTAAGACAAGGTTTCTCTATGTAGCTCTGGCTGTCTTGGATTCGATCTGTAGATCAGGCTGGTGTTGGACTCACAGAAATTTGCCTGCTGCTGCCTCCCAAATGCTGGGATCGAAGGCGTGAGCCACCACTGCCTGACTATCCTTTCAGTTTTAAGAGTCAAGAGGGATCATGGGTGACATTAAGGCTTTTGTGAGGTCAAGGATGTTCTCTCAAACTTGACAACTCATTTGTAGGTGGTTCTAATGAAGTTCTTCATCCAGATCCCAAGAGGCTAAGAAACACACCCTGGCCCTGGGATCCAAAACACCTAGGTGACCAGGAACCCAGGACCTGAGTCCATCCCTATTCTACAAGGGACACCACATGTCCAGGTTTGGCCTCCGTGGCTTCTGTCTACCATGGTCACAGATGGTGGACCACTTCCCAGAGGATCTGGAGGGCCATGGAGACACAGGCGAACTGGGCCAGGATATAGGCTCCAGAACGGATGCGTGGGTTCATCTTGTTCAGGTAGGCTACTGTGTGTACCACACGGGCTATAAGGACGACAAGGAAATGTATCCAGGCGATCAGAGGTTCAGGTCCCAGGAAGGAGTAGATGAATCCCAGGAAGAGGAAGGGGTAGATATTCTCCATGTCGTTGCGATGAGCTCTGGGAAACAGAGGGAGACAGTCAGGCGTAGTGCCAGGGCTTCCAACCCACCAGGGACCTTCTGGGACTGCCAGACACCCCAATCCCTTGCTGAATGCTTCAAGGTCAAGAGGAACAATGACTCCAAGCTGTTACCCAGAATGTGGCTGAGGCTCAAAGCACTGTTAACAGCATGTAACAGGGCATGTATGGGCCCAGTCCTTCCCACCTTCCACACTGTTGCTTCTGTCCCTTAGACACAGGCAGGAAAAGGAGGACCCAGAAGATAGGGGTGGGTGAGTGACAGGTGGTCCTCGAGGCAGGGCCTGAGATCCGCCTGATCTCTGAATGCAGGTTTGGGGCCTGTCTGGTGCTGTTTCTGTTCCTTTCCAGTCTGAAAACTAACTCAGCATCATCTTTGTAGGACTAAGCAGAGGTTTCTTCCATTTACCAGCCTAGCTACGCACAGGACACTGGTGAGCCTTCCCTTTCTTCAGGCATGCTGTCACGCTCTGTCGTGAGCATGCCTGACAGGAAGGCTGCATACAAACCTATCGTAAATAATGACCAAGGAAGAAAACTGACTGGTTGTCACTCAGATTCCATGACCGCTTTTGGACTATTGCCTCTCTCTAAAATGAACCAGGCAGTCAAACCCCATCAATTAGGAACAGCAAATGCCCCGGAGCCAGAGATGACCGATTAGATAAACAGAGCCCAGTGACTGAGCCCTGACCTTCCCCAGGATAGGCCCCATACCTCAGTCTAGGGATTCTAGCTTCCAGCTGCACTTCATCTGACCAGCAGCACCAGGCCACTGGCCAGCACAGCCTGCCCCCAGCACTTGTGTGGTGAACTACTCAGAGGTCTCATCTTATTTTCCACTGGAAAATGAGTCTTAGCAAGAGCCGCAGGCTTTTTACTGATTGAAAGAGAGCAGGCAGAGCCTGCCTGGAGCACCCAGCACTCCAGTGCTGCAGGGGACTGGGATAGTAGTCAGGGGTGGAGATATATGTTAGAGCCTGAGCGATAAGCTTGGCCTTCTTGGGAAGGACCCAGCATATGCAAAGGCCCTGTGGTAAGAATAGCCAAGAGTTCAAGTTTGACATGTTTGCTAGAATAAAGTACATGAGAGGGAAATGAGGCAGATGGGCAGGAGAGCAGCCTGGTAACACAGGAAAAAATAAAATTTCTTAAGGAGGGAGGGTGTAGCATAGCAGGTAGAGTGCTTATCCCAGCTCTGCTTAAAACAGGGTGTGCTGGGAAAATAACTATAATCAAGAGTCCAAAGTCAGACCTGAGAGATGACTCAGCAGTGAAGAGCACTGGGTGCTCTTGTGGAGGACCCAGGTTCAGATCCCAGCACCACCATCTGTAACTGAACTTCTAGGGATACGATGCCCCCATCTGACCTCTGAAGGTACCAGGCACACACATGGTGCACAATACATATATGCAAGTAAACACACACAAAATAAAAGTAAATAAATTTTGGTGGTACTCTGATAAGGAGGCAGAAGCAGGTGGGCCTCTGTGAGTTCAAGGCCAACCTGGTCTGTAGAGTGAGTTCCAGGACAACCAGAGCTACAGACAGACCCTGTTGCAGAATATTTGTACACTGAAGATGTGTATTTCCCAAGGTACCTTCTGATTGGTTTAATAAAGAGCTGAACGGCCAACAGCTAGGCAGTAAATATAGGTGGGACTTCTGGGAAGAGAGGAAGAGGAGGAGGGATCTAGGTCTGCAGGAGAATCAAGGACAAGTGGAGAGGAAACACCATGTGATAGAATTTAGGTTAATATAAGTAGGTTAAGTTCAATTATAAGAGCTAGTCGGGAACAAGCCTAAGCTATAGGTCAAGCTTTCCTAATTAATAGGAAGTCTCCTTTTGGTGCTATTATTTAAGAGCTGGCTGGCAGGACAGAAAAACTTCTAAAAAACCCTGTGTGGGGAGACTTTCTTTCTTAAAAAAAAAAAAAAAAACAGGGGGAGGGGCAGAGGTTAAGATGGATTGCTGCACAATCATGAGGATTGAAGTTCAAATTCCTGGATGTGAATAAAGTACTAATAACCCAGGCAGGAAGGGGTGACTTCAGGAGGGCTTCTGGAGTTTGCTGGCTGTCCACCTAGTTCAGGTTCAGTGAGACCCTGCCTCAAGGGAGTAAGATGAGGAGCTATAGATGAGAGAACAAATCACAAGTTCTCCTCTGGCCTTGGCATCCCCCCTCATGCATGTGTGTGCACATGCAGCCCAGCCCCCCCATATGATTGTGCATACACAAGCAAATACCACACACATACATGCTCAATTGGGTGCACACATGTACCACACACACTTCCTTTCTTCCAACAGGGCCTGGAACTTTCCCAGGTACTATACAGACAGCCTCTACCTCCCTGGGCCTCATCCATATTATCTTTCTTCTCCTTCATCTGGATCATGACCTTGTGACCCAGACACAGGAAAACAAGTCTGTGTGACTGGAGAGATCAGCTCTCATCCTGCTGTGACACAGACTTCGGTGGTTCATGGCACAGGGTGATGGGCCTGGATGGACTCTGGGGACTGCTGAAACCTAAGAGCAGGAGCCATGGTGACTCTCCACACAAGACAGTCCCTTCTCATCACATGGGTCACTAGAGATGGGACAGGTTTCCCTCAGATCACAGCACTCGATAAAATCACAACACGTGATGAGATAAAGTAGCGTCTATACAACTTCCATGTCCTAATTATGGGAACACCCTTGAAAACCCATCACAGAAAGTTATCAGGTCTGCAGATGAGCTCTGCCTACCACACAGGGGGAAGAGATGATCACCTCCAAGTGCTGGGGAAAGACTGTGAACAGAGAGCTCGGGTGTCGGCCTGTCTGCTCCTTATATATGGGAACTGAGGGCTGGGGATTCCATCTGTAAAACATTGGCTGTGTAAGCATGAAGAACCAAGTTCAATCCCTGAAGCCACATGAAAAAAGCTATGTGCTCTTGTACCCATCTGTAATCCCAGCTCAGGGACAGGCTCCTGTGGGCTAGGCTAGTTCCAAGTTATGAGGATGTCTCAAAAACCAGTGGGACAGTACCTGAGAAACAGCAGCCGAGACTAGCCCCTGGGCAAGCATGCCTCCACCAAGAGGAGTTGGCATGTTAAGAGCAAGGTCAAAGCCAAGTAGCAGTGGTGGCGCACACCTTTATTCCCAGCACTTGGGAGGCAGAGGCAGGAGGATCTCTGTGAGTTTGAGGCCAGCCTGGGCTACAGAGTGAGTCCCAGCAGAGCTACACAGAGAAACCTTGCCTTAAAAAAAAAAATAATAATAAGAGTGAGAGTCAGAAGCTGGTTGTACTGGCTTGCACCTGTATTCTGAGCACTTGGAAGGCGGAGGCAGGAGGACTACCATGAATCAGGAATTCAACCAATCAGTAGCTTTGACGTCAGCCTTGGGCTACAAAAGCCCGAAAATGAAAGGCATTCACTGGAAGATAGCAGAGCAATTGGGAGGGAGCATTGGCTGCTCTTCCAGAGGACCCATAGGGTGGCACACCAGTCACAGGGCATCCGATGCCCTCTCCTGGACCCTTCGGGCACTGCATATGTAAAATGCAAAAACCAAATACATAAAGATATATATATATATGTATATATATATATATTAACTCCAGGAATATGGCTTAGCTGGTATAACACTTGGCTAGCAATTGAAAGGTCCATGGTTCAGTCCCCAGCAGCACATAAAGCACAGGTGGTGGCACATGCCTCTAATTCTAGCACTTGAGAGGTAGAAGGATCAAGTTCAAGGTTATCTTCAGCTATGTAGAGAGTTAGAGACCAGCCTGGGCTACATGGGACTCTATCTCAAAGACAAACAAAACCAGCTAGAGCACAAACGTGACGAAGCCTGAAGAGCATGCAGGGAAGGCTGGGGCCCAGGAGGAGTGGCCCCTGACTGTGGCAGGCCCCTGGTGGACAGGTAGGCCTCCCAGAGAAAACTCACTTCCTTGATTCAGGTGGCTGGGGAACAGCCAGGGTCTGACCCAGGGTCTCCCTGCTTCATCTGTTTGAAACCACAATGGGGCTCCACAAAGCCACAGTGGTGCCAGGAGGAATGGGGAAATCAGGATGTTGAAAAAAAATGAAATAAAGCTTGCCTCTCCTCCCTACTACAGTATCCAAACAGAGGCATGGAGAGAGTCACGTACTGGGAGACAGGGAGAAATGTGTCACTCCAATAACAACCATATTCCGAGGCAAAAGTCAACCAAAGCCTGTTCCCACCAGACTAGAATTGCACAGCCCCCTGTGGCATCCAGCCTGCCCTTGACCTGCACACATGCTGGAACAGAGCTGTTTTACTGCAGCACGTGACTGCTGTGGGGAGAGACCTCTGGTAACCCCAGGTCAGGGCAGTGACAGCAGCTGGCGGCAACATGTAACACGTTCCCTCTCTTCCAGCTGGCTGCCATCCATGCTGCACTTGTACGTGAGATCAGGGTGCAAGGAGGGTGGCTCCTGGGTACCCAGTGTGGATGTGCAGAGGGAAATCGCTAAGGGGCGGGGCTGAGGCTGTGGGGTGTTGAGGTCTTGCCTCCTGCCAGATGGGGTCACAGCCTCAGAGTCAGACCTTGGCACACGGCTTCTGTCTCTATAGATAACATCACTCTCCCAGAGTGTTGGGGTGCTGTGGGTGTTAGAACCCAGAAAATAAAGAAAAGCAGCTGTTAGCCCTTCCCTCATCGTGGCCACCCCCAAATCACCAGCCCTGGCCTGGACACAGCTGTGATCGGCCCTCATTCTCCATTAGCTGACGACCTCCCACAGGTCCTCACTGACCCTAGTGAGAAACGGGAGTTCCACCAGAGCCCACCAAGTCTGACTGCCACCAAGAAGCAGAGGCCACAGGCAGGTGTCCCTTCCTCCCTGAGCCACTATTGATAAATAGATGTCATTTTCAAAACATAGGAAGTTGGCACCTGGGGGCCAAATCTCCTAGCAAATTGCTTCCTTCAGGCTAAAAGTCCAGAGTTTGAGAAATAGGAGGAAGCTTGGGTCAGGTGTCCCCTGGGAGAACAGCCCTGTGTATAAATCCACACAGAGCTGCAGGTGAGCACACTCATCTGCAAGTGCAGGCAGGGGTCATGGGAGGAAAACGTGGCTGGATTCCTGTCCAGCAAGGCTGGGATTTGGCTGGGCAGCAAGGGAGTGAGGGAGAAAATCGATGTACAGAAAAGCTAGGGTCAGCAGGCACTCACTGGGGGCGGGGTCAGGTGGTCTGGATAGGAGAGCCATCTTAGCCTGTAAACATTCTTGAAGAGGCTGCAGTTCCTGATCACACCAGGTTTACCAGAGGAAGGTTTTGCCATCCCTGACCTCACCTGGGGAACGCTTTGCCATTGCTATGGGTCTTTGGCACGGCCATGGCGTGTCAACAATACACACTCGCTCAGGACTTCATCTGCTCCTTACACATTCACTCAGGCTTTCCTTTGCTCCCCACAGCTGGCCTCCTTCCTGTCTCATGTAGTCTGTGCCAGCCTTGACGTCCCATTGTGCAGCTAAGGCTAGCCTCCACCTCCTCAGTGCTAGAATTCCAGGTGAGGCCACTGCAGGGGGGCCTCAAATCCATTCTTTTCTTAATCTTAAAAACAAAAAAAACCTTAGGTCTAGTTTAGTGGTGTATGCCTTTAATCCCAGCACTCAGGATGAAGGGGCAGATGGATCTCTGTGAATTTGAGGCCAGCATAGTCTACATAGTGAGTTCCAGGACAGCTAGGGCTACATAGTGAGAGCTTGTCTCAAAAAAAAAAAAAAAAAAAGTGAAGTTAAAGTTATCTATTTTATTTCTGTATGAGCACTTTTGCTGCATAGATGTATGTGCACCACATGGGTGCGGGGTGCCTGAGGAGGTCAAAAGAAGACACCATGTGGATGCTGGGAATCGAACATGAGTCCTCTAAAAGCAACAAGTACTTATAATCACTGAACCCTCTCTCCAGCCCCCAGTTTCATTCTTTAAACCTGGTCCCACATTGCCCCAGAACAAGCCTGGCTGGGCCCCATGTGCTAATCTGCAAGGCAGATTATGACCCAGGGTCCAGGCTTCATGCTTCCTGTGTACACAGTAGAGTGGCCTGAGGGTGCCTGCCCTGGTTCTCGTTCTCTCTCTCTCTCTCTCTCTCTCTCTCTCTCTCTCTCTCTCTCTCTCTCTCCCTCTCCCTCTCCCTCTCCCTCTCCCTCTCCCTCTCCCTCTCCCTCTCCTTTGAGACAGTGTCTCACTGCACAGCTCTTGGCTAGCTTGGAACTCACTCACTGTGTAGATCAGACTGAACTCAAACTCACAGAGATCCTCCTGCTTCCCAAGTACTGGGATTAAAAAGATGTGCTACCAAAGAGGCTGGCTTCTTTCCTATCTTTTGTAAGACAGAGTCTCAAGTAGCCCCGGCTAGCCTTAGCCTCCAGCTGTATTTTATGCAAAACCTCTACCAACCTGGGTTTCATCTCCAACCTTGAACTGTCCGTGCTGTTCTGTGGAGTCTGGAGTTCAGCCGCCAAGCCAGAGTACCTAGTAAATCCTGAATGAGGCCTTCCTGGTGGAGCTACAGCTCTGCTAGGTAGGAATGTTCAGAAAATGCTAGACTGAATAGCAACCACTTAAACTGCACTACTAGAAAGTGTAAAAAATAAAATCCAGCTAGAAAGATGGCTCAGGGATTTGGCACTCATTTCTCTTGCAGAAGACCACCAAGATCAATCCCCAGCAACTATCTGGAGGTTTACAAATATCTGTTACTCCAGTTTCAAGGGATCCAATAGGCACATACGTAGTGCATCTACCTGCACGCAGGGAAAACATACACATAAATAGATATAAAGCAAGAAGAAGAAAAATCCTACTGGGTGGGTGGGAATGCCAGGGTCACTTTTGTCTTTCCTGAGTAATTTCATGTCTTATAACAGAACACGAGGCCTGGGTTGTGGGTTGTTGCTGACAGCTGGCTGGGATAATTGCCTAGGCCACTCAGCCTTTCCCTGTCAGTGGCTCAGAATGGCCCAGACAACCAAGAGTCACCAATATGGGGTCAAGGCCATCAATTCATAAAACCAACCAGTGCCTGCCACATAGTAGGTACTCATTAAACAATGGACAATGGTCTGATGGGACACATACAGAGGAGTCCATATTTCTGTTGGGAAGGACAGGGTGGCCTGGAGTCTCAATGACACATTGTTGGCATTTTTTTAAACCACAAGTGTGTACGTGATTGTCAATGGCTGAGAAGAACATAAGGAAACGCTCCCTAAACTTCGCCTGCAGAGGGGAATTCTGTCATGGAAGTGATGCCGTCCCACCCATCTTTGCCTGCGATGTTGGGAGCTGTGTATGGCTGTTTGTTTCACATCTCGCCAGGTCCAGCTGCCCATCTTGCTTGTTCCCACCACTTCAGTGTCCCCTCCTCATTCCAGAAGAGACAGGAAAGCAATGTCCCCCAAGTCCAATCCCGAGATGACTGCTAAACATCTTTCGTTCTCTGGAAGAAGTTTACACAGCCAAGACTTTTTTGTTTAGCTTTCTTTTTCTTTGCTTTCTTTCTGTTTTCTTTCCTTTTCTTTCTTTCTTTTTTTTCCTTCCTTTTCTTTTTTTGAGAAAAGGTCCTCTATGCAGCCCTGGGTGGCCTGGAAATTGCTCTGTAGACCAGGCTGGCCTGAAACTTAGAGATCCATCTGCCTCTGCCTGTCAAGTACTGGGAATAAAGGCCTGTACCACCACCCAGACTGTTGTGTTTTTGAGCCTGGGCTTTACCCATACATAGCCCATACCAGCCTAGAACCCAAGGCAACCCTCCTGTCTTAGCTTCCAAAACACTGGCATATGGGTGTGAGTGTCAGTATGTATCTAGCCTTAAGTTTCACTTTTAAAATAACCTTTGAATTTAGAGAGAAAGGGAGAGAGAAGAAGAAGAGAGGAACAGGGGGAGAGAGAAGGAGGGCACATGTACACTGAGACAAGTATAAGACAAATCCACCTGCAGAGATGGTTCTCTACTAGCAGAGGCTGGTCTTGAACCCCTGACACTCCTGCCTGTACCTCCCAAAGGCAGAGCTCACAGGTATGAGACACTATACTCTACTTGTATTTCTTTTTCTGTTGGCTTGTTCACTCTGATTGGTCTGGAACTGGGGTGGAGCTTCCTACTTCACCAATTCTTGCCCTGTTAGACACATACCACCAGCTTTCAACTACCTCTAATGATGGATGGTGAGAACTTCCCTCTCCAAGACAAATGTATGAGCAACTATAATGTTCCAAGAGGAAATCAGGTCATGGATGCCCGTAGACACATAGGTGACTCTCAAGTCCCCAGTTCAGAAACCTGGTAAGGACGGGTAGCAGTCCAGGTCCGTGACAAGCCCTAGACACTCACAGGTACTCACCTGAGGCAGCGCTCCACATCGGGGTCACTCCTGTAGAACTGGAGGCCTCCATGTCTCAGGGCATCCTCGGGGTTGGCAAAAGCCTGAAACACATCGGCAGAGGAGGTGCTTGTCTGAGGACAGAGCTCAGGGCAAGGCAACATTGCAGCCTTCTACATGGCCTAGAGACCATTCACCCTGCTCCTGACCCCTGTGTTCTGAACTATATACTGGAGCTCGTGGTGGTGAAGGCTCTCTCCTGCCCATCTCTTGGGCTCATAGGTTAGGAGTGATCACTAGCCTGGAGCTCAGTGTGGCTGGGCTAGTATACTCAGGAGTGGGTCAGGGGATGTAGCCATGGTCCTTTGTTTGCCTAGCAACCATGAGTCCCTATGCTCTAGTCCAAAAACCTTGGAAAGTACATTTTTAAAAGACTTTAGCGGAGTGTGATGGTGAACATCTTTAATCCTAGCACCTGGAGACAAAGGCAGGAGGATTGCTGTGAGTTCAAGAGCAGCCTGGTCCATGAAGAAAGATTCTATTTCTTTTTTTTTTTTTTTTAACTTTATTTATTTATTTGCCTTGGTGTTTGCCTGGAACTGGAACTACAGATAGTTGTTAGCTGCCATGTGGGTGCTGGGAATCGAACCTGGGTCCTCTGGAAGAGCAGACGGTGCTCTTAACCGCTGAGCCATCTCTCCAGCCCCGAAAGATTCTATTTCAAAACATTAGAAACAAGTAGAAACCATCTGGGGCACTCACGAGCCTGGCCAGACACTCAGCCTGGCTCTGAGCATCAGGCTCTGCAGCTTCCTGCTGCGCGGATCCCTCATTTGTAGCCTCAGGATAAAATGGAGCACCGGAACCTAGTGGAGGAGCAGGGGTAGCCTGGGAAGAGCCCTGGCAGATTTTCAGTTTCCCTCCTGGACCGAGAGTAGAGGCCCAAGGCCACACTGTCGTCTATGGAGGCCTATGCTCATGATTTCCTAGCAGTTCTTCCCCACTGCTGGGCAGGCAAAGCCACCCCCATCAACTCTGGAGAACCAACCTTTCTAGACTGTGAGGTGAACATGACGCTTGACTCCAGTGTGTCCCAGCTGGGACCTGCTTCTGCCCTGTCCTGACGAAAATGTCAAATGACAGAAAAATGCCAGGAACTCCCACCTAGAATGCCTCCCTGCTGCCTCCCAAGTCCCCAACTCCGAGGGTCCAGCTTTGCCACCATTAGAGTCCTGTAGTCAGGTATCAGGAAGCCACACTCCACAGGCACTCCCAGGAAGGGCCTGTGCCTGCTGCTGCCAAGATCAGATTCCAGGAGGAAGCAGTCTTAAGGACCTGAGTAAGTGGCACATTCAGTGGCACATTCGCCATTCAAGTTTCCAGGTTCACAGAGGGGAACCCTGAGCTCTCAACTGCCCAAGTCACCTTGTGGGTAGGGAGAAGATCCTGAGCCTGTACCCAACCTCTCTGCTGAGGGTGATCCTATGGTCCCTTTTGGCATAAAGAAGAGGTACCCCAGGTACCCCAGGAATCCCGACAGGTGGAATCATGGGGAATTGAGACCAGGAGGAAGAGGATCAGGAACCAGACACTAAGCCTCAAAGGGGATGGAAGGGGCCACGGAAAGCCGAAGTCTCCCCAGCCTGGGCTTTTCACTGGACTAGCACGGCCTCACCAGGCTCTGGTGGTTAATTTAGTGCTCAGCTTTGGGGCCCTGCAGAGGTGACCAGGACAGAGTATAGCTGTCTCTGCCTGGCATCTGTGTGCTACAGCCCAGGGAAGACCAAACAGAACCAGAGGAAGCCAGTAATGGTGGCCCTACCTTTATTCTGCTAGTACCTGCCCCGGGGGCAGAACGGGGCAGGAGGGCAGGGGTCCGACCCTCCTTCCTTTGGACTGGGCAAAGGCTGGTTTTGAAAAAACACCTTAAGGGACAGACAGTTCCTGTGGGTCTGCTTTCCAGCAGCTTTCTGGGCTCCATCCAGTGTGGAAGAAAGAAAGGGTCTGGGAGTCCTGGCCACTCCCACCGGCTCCTAGTGGGCTGGTTTACTGCGGTTTCCTTGCCAAGACTGGGATCAGAGAGTGTGGTCTGTGACCCCCTTTAGCTAGTACCAAACCCCTGAGGTTGCCGTGACACTGTGTGCGACACCATGGGGAGAGGGAATTTCCACGGAAAGACTTTTCGGGCTCCTACTCCACCCAAATTCGAAATCTCCCTGCCTGCCAGGAAATCCGCCAGGTCAGGAGATCCCTCACTGTCAGAGTCTCTGTGCTCCACGTGGGTCTCTGGGTGGAAGTCACTTCACCTGACTCTGGGAAAGGGACCCCGGGGTGCTCTAGTACGAGCGGGTTCAAGAGCTGAAGCCCAAGACAGCATCCGGAAGGGCTGATGGGGGCAGCTTTGAGGCAGCATCGTCTGCACGCTAGGAGGCACACCTCCGCCACGTTATTCAGTTCCCAGACTTTCTCAGGGGAAACCCGGCAGAATGCTAATCTATCTCTCCAACACACACTCACACCCCAGGTGGGTACCTTCTTCCGAAGTCTAGTGTAGCCTGTGATGGCAGCCACCGCGTACATCTTGATGATCAGCAGTGTGCTGCAGAGCAGGAAGGCTGGGAGCACCTGGCTACTCTCCATCACCAGACCCAGAGAAGGCATCACTGCTTGAGCTCCAGCTCAGGGACCGGGTAACTGAAGATGAGACTGTCCCAAAAGCAGTCTTTTAACAAGAGGAGAAGGCGGGACCAGCCCTGAGTAGGGCGGTCGCTCCCGCCCACTCCCCGCCCACCCTGATCACCCACAGCAGGCCCCCTGCTCCAGGAGAGAAGGAAACAGGGATTTCTGCTCCAAGTGCTGGCAGAAGCAGAGGAATGGAGGTGTCCCCATGCCATCCTTGGCTCTGGACCATTGTTCCCTAGCCTCCCTCAGACTTCCTAATCTGTTTCTTCAGGGCACCGATAAGTCTGGGGATTTATCACTGACCCATGCCCACCTTCCAGATGGAGAGGGCAGGTAGAGGGCATGAGAACCAGGCCATCTGTGCTAATGCACTGTCTCTGTGATGCTAGACACTCAGCATCAGTGGCAGGCTTTCTCTCCAAGCTAGAAGGTGAGATAGACTCTCTGCCATCCTCTAGCAAAAATACAGACCTCTAATTCCCATTTCAGACTCTGTGTGTGTATGTGTGTGTGTGGGGGTTACTTGGGTGTGTACATCATGTGCATGTGGTGAGGTTGCACATGTGTACACTATATATACATATATATATATATACACACACACACACATATATATAGTGTGTGTGCCACAGCAGCTGTGTGACAGTCAGAGAACAGCTTTCTAGAATTGGTTCTGTTACATCATGTGAGTCCCAGGGATAGAATTCAGGTCTCTGGGCCCAACCACCATCTTGCCCTGGCTGGCTTCGAACTCACAGAGATCCACCTGCCTCCTCCTCCTTCTCCTCCTCCCCCTCCTCCTCCTCCTTCGTGCTGGGATTAAAGTTGAACACCACCACATCTGGTCCAAATTAATTTTTGATGCATGGTCACTCACTGCACCTAAGGCTCATCCTTCTGCTAGACCAGCGTGCCAGTGAATCCAGGTGCCCACCTGTGTCTGCAGCCAGCAAGTTACAAATGGACATCTTCTGCCTTTTTCAATACATTTGAGGGTCAGAAGCCAGGGGTTTCTGCTTTATCAACTGAGCCATCCACTTCCCTTGGCCCTCCCATCCCTCACCTCTTTCCTTTTGGACAGCATCTAAAAAGTTGGACTTCAACTCACTACTTAGCCAAGTGTGACCTTGTGACCCTTCTGCCCCACCTGTCCAGTGCTGAGGTGACAGGCATGTACACTGTCACTGCACTCAGCCCCCAGTCCCAGCTTCTGCTACCTCTGAGTAGTCATTTCAGCAGCTGGGGAGCTGGGCACAATATTCTACTGTCTTCTTAGGAGTCCCCCTAATTTTCTGGGAGGCCCTTTACCAGCAGAGAGCCTGACTATACAAGGACTCCTGAGCCCTTTGCAGGCTGTGTCTCACCCCTGCTGTGTCTGATTCTCCACCACCTGGCAGTCTGGCCTGGGGAAAGGCAATCTAGAACCTAAGGGACAGTAACCCAGTCCTGGCAGTCCCAGGGGGACATCAATGTGAGCCTGACCTGTGCCTTCAAGAAACAGGGATCTCGGGAAACCAGTCTGAACTCCCAGCACACTCTGCCAGCCCTGAGGGTAGTTGATGTGCCTGGGGATATGTTTTCTTTCTTTGACTCAGTTTCCCCAGCTACAAAGTGCAGTTGACTATCATTGCCACCAGCCACTCCACCAGTTGCTGGATCTAAAAAGTAGGGATGTGGCTCTAAAAAGTGGTAGAGTGTTTGTCTAGCATGAATGAAGCCCTAGGTTTGATCCCCAGCACCACAGAAACCAGGTTTGTCTTGTGTGCCTGGGAAGTCAGCTACAGCCTTAAAGGAAGGTATCCTGGGTTCCTGCAGCTTTGAAGAGAAAGATATCTTGACCTGTTGGGAAGTCAGGCTATACCTGAAGCTGGGATCTGGTGTAGGATGGTCTTCCCGCAGGCAGGATGCAGCAGTCTTGTTCCTGTTAGAGAGAGAGGGAGAGGGGAAGGGAGGGAGGGAGGGAGGGAGGGAGGGAGGGAGGGAGAGAGAGAGAGGGAGGTGAGAGAAAGCCGTTAGAGCTGAGCTCTGCTCTGCCCCACCCCCCAAGGGAGCTTCCCAGCAAAGGTACCCTTTTCTTCTGCTGCTCTGCATCCCTAAGTGAAAGACCTGGCAAAGGTGTTTATTTCTTCTGAGTTCAGGCCTAAGACGTTACTCTTGCTTCACTATGCTGAAGGAGAAACTTTTGCAGAAATGTAGCTATCTGCTCCGGCTTTGAAAAATTGTTACTTCTGCACTCAAGATGTAGAAACCAGATCAGGAATTCAGAGTCATCCTTGGCTGCACAGTGAATTAGACGCCAGCCTGGAAGTCGCCAGCCTGGAATATATTAAACCCTGACTCAAAAAATAAAAAGTATAATAAAAATAATAATAAAGTAATGTAGGGGCTGGAGAGATGGCTCAGTAGGAAAAGGTACCTGACACCAAGCTCAAAGATGTGAGTTTCATTTCTAGACCCATATGGGGAAGGAGGGCATTAACTGAGTCAGACTGTCCTCTGACCACGAGTACACACACAAATAAAGTAATGTAAAAACGATCAAATCGGTAAGCTATTTATAAGACAGTTCCAGAGCACCTACTGCACAGCAGCTCCTCCATACTAAGAGCCTCCGAGCCTCAGTTTCCCCTCCTCAGAATAGGGCTAATGGTTTCTACTTGGCTGGATTGGCAGGAGGGAGTCCTTGCTGCTGGGGACAGTCGGTGGCAGCATGTTGATGACTTACAGTAAGAACTGAAGATATGTTTGATAAGATGACATTTGCATTTCCAAATCGAGGGTCACCACAGCACCCTTAGCAGCACTTGACACACAGAGCTCTCCCAGGGAACTGAGCATGGCGTGGTCTGCCTGTCCTGAAGCATTCTTTCTCTGTGGCTGCAGAATGGGGGGCTGGGCAGGGAGCCAGCTTCCTGTTCTGCTTGCTGGGGATCAGCTTCAGGTAACCTTGTTACAAAGCTCAATGCTAAGCTGCTCCCCTGTCCTCTGTATTTGTGCCATGGTCCATGTGTCTTGCACACACACACACACACACACACACACACACACACACACACACACACACACACACGTACATATACTCACTCAGCCAGGTGGCACACACCTACATCCTAGCACCCTAGAGATAGAAGCAGGAAGAACAGATGTTCAAGGCTAACCTTAGAACACCTTGAGTTTTGGGTCTCCCTAGACTTGCTAAGCATCACAAGAGCCTAACTTGAAGTCCTCAGCTCCCACGTATTTGGAAGTCAGCAGCCCCAGTGCGGTGCAGGGCAAAGGCAGGAGGACACTGGACTGCATGCCACCAGCCTAGCTCTGGGTGTGATGAGGAATAAGGCAGGCTACTGGGTGTCCTCCTCTGGCCTCTATTCATTTGGATATAGACATATGTCTCTGTAGGCAAGCGTGTACATGTGAGCTACATGGCTACATTAAACACACTTTTAGACACACGCCAACAAACAAAGCCTGGGCTGTGGCTCAGTATCAGAGCGCTTGCCCAGAGTTACTGAAGCTCTGGATTCCTACCCAGCACCAGAATGCACACTAAATAAAAACCTAAATTGTTGCTGGGTGTGGTGGCAAGGGCCTTTAATCCCAGCACTCAGGGAGGCAGAGGCAGGGAGATCTCTCTGAGTTCAAGGTCAGCCTGGTCTACACAGAGAAACCCTGTCTTGAAAAATGAACAAACAAAACCCAAACAATCCTCAGTTGTGAGGTTACTGTTTGCAGGCCTACTGCCCTATCATAAACCAGATTCACCCTCGGGGGCCTCTGGTGTACAGCCCTCCATGGGCCAGGGAGGGCATGGGGCCAACAACACCATACTTGGCCCTTTCTGAAACAAGTTACATGATCCCACTGTGAATAAGCCCCTAAGAAGCTGAATCTGTGTGGCTGTAAAGGAAAACTCCTGAAAGGACTCTGGAGAGGTTGAAATGCTGCCAGTCCAGAGATAAACTCCCTTATCACCTATATCAAAACCAAGGTCCAGTGACAATAGATAAAAATGTGATCTTCTGACTTACCCAGCAACTAGTTCCTAACAACCCAAAAGCCAAGACGTCACCATAACCTGTTAGGCCAGTGAAGCTGTTCCTGTCACTCTGCCGTCCCTGCCTTCCTGAAGAACTCACTAAAGCATTTTAAACTTGCCTTAATGGATGTAAAACTATCCAAACTTCATGAAATTGCTTCATGAAATGGGGCAGGGAATTTGGGAGTTACCTAAATCTGTGTTCCCAGGTCATGGCCTCTCAAAGTGGTTCCAGAACTTATTCGGGGCTTGGTAAGAAGCTCCTACTTTTTTGTTTTGTTTTATTTTTTGAGACAGGGTTTCTCTCTGTAGCTTTGAAGCCTGCCCTGGAACTCACTCTGTAGTCCAGGCTGGCCTCTAACTCACAGAGATCCTCCTGCCTCTGCCTTGGGAAAGCTGGCATTAAAGGCCTGTGCTGCCATCACCTGCCAAAAGCTCCCACTCTGATACCTTTTTGTCTGCTCTCAAAGTATGTGGCAGAGGTAGCTAGTTTTTTTTTCTTTGAAAGCATTTGGGTCTGGACTGTTTGCTTGTTGCTCGCCCTCTAAAGGCATCTTAGGTTCTGACTGGTTAGCTTGTTCTTAGCATTTTGTTCACTTTTGGAACTTTGAAGACATTTTGATTTTTGTTTTTGTTGTTTTGGTTTTTGTTGTCTTTAAATAGTTTCATTTATTATCTCTGGGCGGTGGTCTCCTGACATTCCTCCTCAGAGGCACAATTCTGCTCTCTCTTCTGCTTTACTGTGACCTCGCCAAATCTTTAGTTTAGGAATTTATGGGGGTGATAAAAAGTCACCAAAACAAGAGGTATTTGTTTCCTCCCACCCAGGAGTGTGGAGGTGTCAGGAGGGACCTCTAGGGCTGCCTCGGCCTTGGTCTCATAGGGAAACCTGTTCCTGGGTCAGAAGGATCTATACCGGCTTGCCCTGGAAGATACAAAGAAGGACAGGTCACCCAGTGTCTGAGCTGTGCAGGACACCCCAAAACCAGTTGGGGGAGACATCTGGGGTAAAAGCTGAGAAAGTCGATCCCAAAAGCAGCCCATAAAACTGACCCAAAACACATTCCCTAACTAGTGTAGCTAGGCAACTTTCTGGGAGCAAAACAGCAACATAGAAATATGGAAAAGAAAGAGGTGCTTCTGGTATTATTCAACTACATTAGGTATTTCCCTTAATAATTATTAGCCTGCAAGTATTTGGGAAAATGAAAGAAGAGCCAAAGGTAACTACGCCAAACTGGTTGATCTTGCTTTCTTAACAAAGTCCTAGGGAATTAAGTTGTTTCTTTAAACAAACAAAAAAATTACAAAGGGCCTACTTTTATTAAAATGTTAGATATTTGTTAACAACAAAAACCTGATAAAATTGGTAATTCATAATAAAAATTACTCTTAAAGAAAAAAAAAAAACTATATGAGTTAAATTAGGAACAAAAGAACTAACCAAAAGGAATTTTTAGAGTTTATATCAACTAAAGATGACCTTCTATTCTTCTATCTCTGACCTTGTTTCTTTTTGGTTGGTTGGTTTTGGTTTTTTTAGACAGGGTTTCTCTGTGTAGCCCTGGATGTTCTGGAACTTGCTCTGTGCACCAGGCTGGCCTCGAACCCAGAAATCAGCTTGCTTCTACCTCCTGAGTGCTGGAACTAGAGCGTGTGGATCACCACTGCTTTGCCTCACCTTGCCCCTGAGCTCTGAAGTTTCCCTTACAGCTTTTTTACCCCTCTTTTGACTCTGCTTACATTGCGGTGTCTTTATCATACAAATTTGCAAATTAAAGAATCTCAGCTGAGCCAGCAGTGATATCCCTTCAGCTAAGGAGAAACCTCAAGTTGTTGAAGGTAAATGAGGCTAAATCTGTGTCTCCCAAACACCCCTGGCACTCGAACTGAGACCCATCCTTCCTCAAGCATCTTGATGCCTTTCCCTGTCTTTTATTTGACTGGTAGATCCTGATAAGTATGGGTTATATGCTTCTTTGCTTTTGTTTTTCTAACAAGAAACCCACTAAATGTTCATGTGCCAGCAACATCAAAAATAGACATTTTTTCTAGAGCTGTCCATGCTCTTTTCCTGGGTCATACAACACATGGCTTTTCTGGAGAACATCTTCATAAATCCTGACCCTTCTACAGCTGGTCTGACAGATATAAAGATTCTGAAGACACATTTATGTTTCTTGGTCTGAAAGAATGTACTCCAAGACTTACTGGGATTTCCCTGGGTTCTCATTCCAGGTAGGGCAAGGCTGCCAGCTAGGGAGGGGACCTGTCTTTCTGAAAAAGATTGCAAACAATTTCAGCAACCTGTCTGACACCTTATAAGGTGGAGACCATTACTGACGATGATGAGTCAGTGTCAGGGTGCTTGGGTGTTCATATCCTCGTCTTTGTAAACGTTTCCTTACTTCAGAACCCTCAAGGTAGACTGGATCCCTGCCCCCCATGTCCCAGCATAACTATGTTGAATAAATATTTCTTTGGTGTGTTTTGGGAGGAGTTGTTGTTTTTTTTTTTTTTTTTGAGATATGGTTTCTCTGAGTAGCTTGACTATCCTAGAACTCTCTCTGTAGATCAGGCTGGCCTCCGACTCACAGAGGTCTGCCTACTTCTGCCTCCTAGACTGCCTCTGAGACTAAAGGCAGGTGCCACCACTGCCTGGCCCTTCTTTCTACTTTTAATTGGCTTATTGTGGAAGGGTTGCTAGACCTGACTTGGCACAAGCCATGACCTCCAAGTCACTTGCTAGAAAGCAACTTGGGACACTCACACCCATCCCGTCTTGCTTGTGCGGCTGCCACTCTAGGCATCTCCTTCACCTTCCTGAATCTACCGGTAACCCCGCTCCCCCACACACCCCTTAAATTCCTCACGTTTGTGCACAGGCCCCCAGTTCTCAGTCCCATAGCACGGTGCAGAGAGGCAGAAAGGCAGATGGAGGCCGTGACAGGCAGGATGACTGAGAAAAGCCACTGGCCTGAGAGCAGGGAACCCAAGACCTCAGCAGGGAAGAGCAGGTCCTGGTGACTCGTGCCCATGATTCCAGCGCCAGGAAGGAAGAGGCCGATGGTGGAGGCTGTTAGTGCAAGACCTGCCTGGGTACCGCTCACGACTAATGAGCAGTAACAACGGAGAAAACCAACAGCCAAGTGTAGGGGTCGCCTGCCATCAGCTCTGGCTTCGGTTCTCAGTGCTGTGAACTCCGCTCCAACAATTCTGGTAACTTTGAGCTGGATGTGCTGTTCCACACCTGCAACCTCAGCACTCAGGAGACTTGGAGGGAGAAGCAGGAGAATCAGGAGTTCAAGGCCAGCCTGGGCTACCTGAGATTCTGTCTCAGAAAACCAAACCCAAACCAAACAAAGCCCCACAACACAATCCTCAGCACAGAGGTTGAAGCCACTTCTTGGGGCGGGGTGTCTCCACCTACCAGTGTCTTTGGATGACCCTAAGTCACCAGGAAAGGCCCAGTGGCCCAGCAGGCTGTTTAGAAAGACAGATAGGCACAGAAAGTACCTGCCTCCACAATGGCAAGCATACAAATAAGGTTCAAGGCAGGTTCTGTCACCCTAGGAACACCAGCAACCATTTAACCTCGGCCTGGGGGTCTCCTCTGGACACAGAGCAGATGCTAACACTCAGGCAGCTCAGGCCTGGAGATGATTCATGTTTGTATAGTTTGAAGAAGCCTCTTCTCACACTGGCTATTGACAGTAGTGGTAGCAGCATCCCAGGCCTGAGGCCGCCATGTTTTCAAGTCTAGGGACCCAGGTGCCCTCTCTGTCTTCTCTACTTCCCCAGCCTCTGGGGACACAGCCAAGCCACCGGATGCTGCACCACCACACCTGACATACTTGTTCTGTTTTGGTATTTCTCTGTGGAGCCCCGGCTTCCTGGAACTCTTGTGTTTCTCTGTGTATCCCCGACCTTCCTGGAACTGTGTGTACCAGCCTGGCCTCAGATGACTTGAGAAAGCTCAGCTCCTCTAAGTGGGTTAGAAGGATCTGGACCTTTGGACCAGAATGCCTTTGATGTTCTCTTTTCTATGGTTGATGAAATCCTCTAGTTTCATCCCATAAAGATGACTCTGGGACTGATTTAGACTTTAGTTATCATCATTAAAAGCTTCTTACAATGCTGCATGTTACTTGCTTCTCTAATAGATAAACAGATTTAAGAATTTGTCTAACAGAACAAGGGTTGCAATCACTATATAATTTAGTAAGAATATTCTATGTCCACATCATTCTCTAAATGGATTTGATATACTGAACTCAGTGACTGCTTACAAAGCAAGGGCTTTTTAAAATTCCCAAAAAGAAAATATATTTAATCACAGACCTTATTTTATTATTTGTTTTGGTGACAGGGTCTCACTATGTAGCTTTGGCTGACCCGGAACTCACAGAGAACTGCCTGCCTCTTGCCTCTTGAGTGCTAGGACTAAAGTTATACATCACCATGCCTGACCCTAATATTATCTTACTTTTATTTTCTCCAAAATTAATAAAAAGTAAAATTTTTTCTAACAAACCATTTCAAAGTACCTGTTATAATAACTTAAATCTTTAATAATTTTAATTTTGTTAAGAAAGCAAGAACTATTAATGATCTATGTTTATAGCTGTTGAATATCTAAGCTACTATATGATTTCTGTTTTAAATACAAAGTTTTTATTTAAAATCTTTTCATTAAAACTGTTTTCCAAATTATACAGCAACAATAATAATGCTAAGATTAAAGTATGTTATGAATGGTATTAAAATAAATAGAATTGTGTCAGGTGTGGCAGGCCCATGCCTTTAATCCCAGCAATCAGGAGGCAGAGGAAGATGGCTCTTTGTGAGTTCAAGGCCAGCCTCTGCTACAGAGCCAATTCCAGAAAAGCCAGTGCTACATAGTGAGACCCTGTCTCATAAAAACGTTTCTTAAGGGGGCTGGAGAGTTGGCTCAGTGGTTAAGAGCACCGTCTGCTCTTCCAAGAGGACCCGGGTTCGATTCCCAGCACCCACATGGCAGCTAACAACTGTCTGTAGTTCCGGTTCCAGGCAAACACCAAGGCAAATAAATAAAAAAAAAAAAAAAAAAAAAAGGTTTCTTAAATAGAATTATATTACCATCCTCAACATACCCAACCACTCTTCACCTTATTCGTTGTTTATGTGTATGCTTTGGGGTTTGAGGCAGGGTCTCACTGTGGAGCCCTGGCTGTGCTGGGACTCATAACATAGACCAGGCTGGCCTCAAACTCACAGATATTCCTCTTCCTCAGCCTCCTGGCTGAGTATGTGCAGTGCTTCTTCCTCCTCCTCCTCCTCCTCCTCCTCCTCCTCCTCCTCTTCCTCTTTCAGATCTATGTATTATATGTTTGTATGTATAGCTGTTTTGGTTACATGTATGTCTGTACCACATGCACACCATACATGTGGAGGCCCACAGATGGAACTAGACTCCTAGACCGGAGTTACAGACCCTCATGACCCGCCATGTGGATACCAGCAATGGAACCCAGGTCCTCTGGAAGAGTGGCCCCTGCTTTTAAGGGCTAAGCCAACTGTCTAGTCCCAGGTGTAGACTGAGAGACCCAGGATTTCTTTTCATTTTAAGGGGTACCACAGTTATCCTTTCTTTGTTTGCTGCCGGGGTTATGTCTAGGAAAATGGGCAGGACAAGTCTTAAATTTTTTTCCTCTCTTGACCTAGTACCAGGTCTCTAGAGAAGAGGGGTCATCTTGGCGCTGCCTGAAGTTTACCACAGCTCCACCTCGGCATTTCCCCAGGATCAGTGAAGCCGTTGTAGGAGCTGGCCAACTCTGAGGATCAAGTCACAGGACTCTGGGAGGGCCAAGGAAGTGTTTCCACCCCAGCTCCTGACCCCTGACACCTGGAGTAAGAGACTGGGTTTCCCCAAGCCAGCCACAGGGAAAGCAACCCTCAGGGAAAAACTAAAACTAGGCTGACCATATCCGGGTGACCTTTGAAGTCAGACTTGCTCTGTGGTCCTCATCCTGCCCTACCCTGTGGAGGTCAGAGGTCAGCTCAGAAGGCGGTTCTCCTCTTCCAGAGTCATGTTGTCTGTGGTATTGCTGCTGTGCAGCAAACTGGCCTTTGAACTCCTGGGCCATTCTCCTGTCCTGGGTTCGAATCCCATTTTTGGAGCTTGTTGATTACAGATGTGGGACACCGTGGGTTGTTAGGCTTGGGCGACTATAGTAGTTTATCATCTGAGCTATGACCCTGGCCCAGAAATGATGCCCAGCACTGCACAAACCAGGTGAGTATGCCTGCAACCCCCCCCCTCGCACACATGTTTGCCATGTGACCCAAGACAGTCAAAGTCCTTGACATCTAACAGTGGTGACTGGTCCAAGCAGAGACCTCACTGAGAGTTTCTGTGCTGACTGCCAGGGCGTCCTTTTGGGCTCTGAGATGAGTTGATGAGGTGTTGACTGAGTGGGTAAGCAGCCTTGTTGCTTCCTCCAAACTGCCTGTACACAGAGGAAGACAGAAACCCAGCTGCTGACTCATCTCTGCTTAGAAATCCAGAAGTTTCCATCTTTGCTCAAATGAAACACCCTTCCCTCACTGGGGACCCTGCAATGGCTCCCAGCTTAGGCAAAGGGAAAGGCTGAACTGTCCCTATGGCCCCAGCCTCCTGTTCCCTCCCAGGCACATGAGTCTCCTCAGGGAGTCTGATCCCTCAGGCCTCTGTGACTTCCCTCTGGCTGGTCCCTCTGCCTGGAATTCTCCCTGGGGACCCAGTGGCTGACACCTCACCTCTTTCCAAGTCTATACTGGCATCTGGAGATGCTTCTCAGTGAACTCCCCGCCCCCACAGCCTGTGATCAGTCCTGTCTGCTGTACCTGCACTCTTGGAGCGGTGTCCTGGACTGCTCTTTCCACAGGGTTAGGGTTAGGGATATCTCCCAAGGCCACACATGCCACACAGCCACAGCAGACCAGAGAGGAAGGCATGTGAGGAAGAAGAGGATGGATGAGTCCTGGGTCATTGGCTCTACTTTTTTTTCTTTGCATTCTTTATCAAGTATATGAGGGCATGTGTGGCCTAGCACAAATGTGGATGTCAAAGGACAAATTCAGATGTCATTTTCGCCTTCTGCTATGTGGGACCTGGAGATTGTTGATTACAGATGGGGTGTCTGGCAGCAAACACCATTGTTCACCACACTGCCATCTCCAATCACTCATTGGTTGGCAGCTTTGCCCATAATTCACAGATGGGGCAAGCTCAGATTGGTGAACTGAACTAAATTAAGCCTAGTTGATTTTGTGCCTCATAACCTGGATTCCAAATTGAGATTGGTGGCCCTCTTCCTCTTCCCGGATCTGGTTCTGGTCCCCATTTCTAGTCTGCCCACCTCAAGGAACATCTGAGTGCCTGGCCATTGGCTCTTGAAGTCTGGGTGGAACCGGATGACAAGCAGGCTGGAACAGAATGAGAGAACAGGAATTGCCCAGGGCGCCTGTTTCCGATGACCTCTGAGTTAGGCATGAGAAAGATGGAGGGTTACCCCCACTTTGTGTATAAAGATCTCACATATGTAGCCCCAGACTCACTACAGCTGTAACTACCCTCAACGATTCACCTTCTCCTCTCTGCCTCAGCATCCTGAGCACTGAGATTATTTACAGGTGGGCGTGGCAAAGAGTGAGTGTATTAAATTTAGTCTGTTTGCTGAGGGAATAAATGTTACCAGCAGTAAGGAAGCCCAGAGACTGACATTTACTGACAGGCATAACTGGTTCAGTTGCTGTCAGTGGACCTGCTGACTGGGCATTTTGTACAAGGTTTCTAGCCTGGACTCCCAAGCCTAGACTGTCCTTGGACACATACTTCCAGCACAGTCACAATAGTCATCAGGGATCACACCTTTCTGCTTACGGACTGCAGCCAGGTGACAGGGTCCCTGGACACTGTCTTCTGCCATCATTATCACAGAGCCCATTAGATGTCAAAGAGGTGCATGTGGTAGGTCCACGATGATCACCAGACCAGACACTGGTCTCTGGCAGAGGCCATTATCTCAGAAGGCCCCTTTGAAGTTTTGGAGCAATGGGCACCTGGGATATACATAGTCCGCAATAAAAGAGATGGGTGTTTTAGCTTATGGAGGCACAGGCAAATTCATGGCTTATCTGGGGTCACAGAAAGTTCAAGGGCATACTGGGAAATTTATTGAGACCCTGTCTCAAAGGAGCGGGGAGGCCAGTGAGGTAACCCAGCCAGAAAAGGAGTCTCTCCCAAATTGTGCTCAGGTCTCCAAGCTTGGTGCTGCAGTATATAACCCAACACACACAATAAACCAATGTAGCGTTGTTTTTAAATTGGGGGAATGCAGCTCAGTTTACATGGCATGTTCAAGGCCCTGCTGGCTTCCCTGCCTTCCTCCATTTCCTCTCCCCCCATGGTGCTGGGGGTGGAACCCATGGCTTGTACATCCCAGGCAAGCATTCATTCTACCACCAAGTTGGCCTCACATTCCTTTTTATTATTCTTATTTTAAGACAAGGTCTCACTGAGTTTGTCTAGGCTGGCCTTGGACTCACTGTGTAGCCAAAACAGCCATTGAAATCAAGGACCCAGAACTAAAAATCTTCTGCCTGCAGCCTCCGGAATGGCTGGGCTGGCAGAAGTGCACCGATGTCCTAGCTGGAGTGACGTGTGGACATTTGTTATTGTTTGCTGGTTGTATTTCCAGTGCACATGCCAGGCAAACCCTGCTCCCTGGCCACAGCCACACTCCTGTTCTCTAAGCTCATGAGTTCTTGAACAGCTCAGCTGTAAAAGGCTGAGTCCTCACTTGATGGGATGGTATCCAGGCATCCAGAGGAGGAGCATGCTGCTTCTGCTGTCACCTGCAGCCTCAGACTGTGTGAAGGGAAGAAGCCCCACGAAAGGCCACTGTCTTCCATCGAGATGACTCTGAGAGGTAAATGTTGCTCACAATGCAAACCTAACAACTCAGGTTCAGTCCAAGGAATCCAGAGAAGAGAACCAACCCCTGAAAGTTCTATGACCCTTCCCACTGCGCCCCACCACAAACATGTAAAGAGGAAAGAAAGATCCAGCTTTACCCAGCATGGGGGAGGTTCTAGCTTCAGTCTCCAGTTCTGCAAAGGAGAAAGAAAGAAAACTCCTGGGGGCTTCTCCCAGGACAGCAGGTTGTCAGCGTTCACCCATTTCTTCTGGGTTGATGGTGACAGTCTGTGGAAGGAATGAGGCTGGGTGCACAGCACAGCCAGTGACTAACAACAACACCCAACTGCATGCTGTCCTGGTTTATTATTTAGTTCTCAGTGGTGGGGCTAGGGCCAGACATTCAGGGCTGGACAGGTGGCTCAGAAGCTAGGAGCACCGGCTGTCCTTACAGGGCACCCACATGGCAGCTCACAAGCGTCAGTAAGTTCAGTCCCAGGAGATCTATCATCCTCCACTGGCACCGCATAGACCTGGTGTACAGATATACCTTACTTATAGCATAAAAAAAATAAAATCTTTTTGTTGTTTTAGTTTTTGTTTGATTTTTTGCTACAGTATTTCTCTGTGTAATAGTTTAAGCTATCCTGAGACTGGTCTCTAACTCAAAGGTCCACCGATCCCTGCCTCCTGAGGACTAGGTTTACAGGCATGTGCTACCACAGCCCAGCAATAAACACAACCTTTAAGAGAAAAAAATCACCAGGCACTCTACCACTGACACTGCCCCCTAACACACAAATTATGCTTTCTTCTTTTATTTTTCATTTAATGAGTTTTGGGCTTTGATGTTACTGCTACTGTGTTGGGGCCAATACAGGGTCTTCCTCACTCCTAGGGTCCCTCTGCCCCTGAGCTGCATCTCCAAGCACTGCTTTTGTGGTTGTGGTTTTTGTTTTTCGTGACAGGGTTTCTCTGCACAGCCCTGTCTGTGTGGAGCTCACTCTGTAGACCACACTGGCCTTAAACTCATAGAGATCCTCCTGCCTCTGCCTCCAGAGCACTGGGATTGAAGGTGTATCCTACCACTTTCTGGCTTGCTTTGGCATTTCAAAGCAGGCTGTCACTTCAGGCTTGAACTCTCCAGCAGTCCACTCTGCCTCAGCCTCTTTCAATGGGATATTTGAGATATATTTTCTTCTATCAAAGATGGCTAGGTCACCAAAGGCTAGGCAGCCATAAATTTCTCCCACCTTGTAAAACTTTTATGAGAATGTTTTAAAATGCTTCCCACTTCCTAATAGCATGTGTGTTTACACACAGGCCTCCACACATTCTTGGAACTGACATTCTTGAAAATCAATGGCCCAAAAGCCAATCCTTTAATTTTTTTCCCCAGATACGGGTTTTGGAGCTTGTCCTGTCCTGCAGCTTGCTATATAGACCAGCTGACATCCTACTCACAGAGATCCACGTGCCTCCAAGTGCTGGAATTAAAGATGTGTGCCACCACTGCCTGGTACACCAATTCTTTTAAAACTAGCCAATCACAAAAACCTATGAGGTTAGACCCAAGCCCAGAGGTAAAGGTCATGGAATTCGTTAGAATGCAACTCAAGTGAACTTCCCACCAGTGTGTTGCTAGCAGGCTTGGGTTCTGGTGTACTCTTTAAGAAGAAATTATCTTGCCAAGTTATTTTCTCTTCTGTGTGTTTCACTTTGTGTCACGAAGAATGCTTGTTTCTAAAACCCCGTGAATATCTCAGATGTAGGCCACCATGCCCTGCTTTGTGCACTCTCTGTTACTGTGTGTGTGCATGACAGATGAGTGGGAAGAAGAAGCAAAAGGAAAGGCCATAACTACGGTGGAATAGTCCTTCTGTACACTATATGAACATATGTCCTTATGGGTGATTTAACAAACAAGATGCCTGGCCAACAGCTAAAGAGAATAAAGTTAGGCAGAAAAGCCAAACTGAGAATGATGGGAGGAGGAAGGGCGGAGTCGGAGGAACCAGACCGAATACAAGTCAGACACACAAAATGGGATAAAAGTAAAAGCCAGGAAGCTTTGGCAGCACATGGATTAATAGAAATGGATTGAGTTGTAAGAGCTAGTTAGGAACAAGCCTGAGCTATTGGCCAAGCATTTATAACTAATATAAGCTTCAGTGTGTTTATTTGAGAGCAGTTAAGACACAGGAAAGCTTCACCCATACACGACATATGGTAGATAAAGGGGAGACGTAAAAAGAGGCGGGGACATCTGGAAGAGTCCAGAGTGGACATAACCCTTAGCTTGGTCATGTGAGGACAAGAGAAGCTGTTTGTTCATCAAGAGAGCTAGCCTGGGCCAAGAGAGCAGATGAAAAGAAAACAGGAAGCAGAAATGGTGGGATTATATAGGAAGAGTGGCTGAGGAAGGCAGACCAGTCCCAAACTGGAGAATTTAGGGTAGGGGTAGTATTAATCTCACTGCTTGACAATAAGACCATACCATTGCTTAAAACCAAACTTGGAGCAAGATTTAATTTAATATTTGCTAGGGAATAGGCTCTGGCCAGATCCATGCCCTGGTTCACAGGAAATGGCGCAAGTAATGTTTTCCAGGTGTTTAAAAAGGCAAAGTCCATAATTTACCAAATTTCCCATGAGGTCCCATAAAGAGCAAGGGTTTTTCCTACCCACATACCTCTCGCTCACATGTGACCAAGTAATACAGTGTAGAGGGGCCCATCAAAGCTGTTCCTGGGTGTGAAAACATGTGATTTGTTATCTTCCACAAACACCAGCCTCCAGCATTTCAGGAACTGTCTGTCCTTGGGCTTGGGCAAGGGCGTGCACACCAGAGGCATTTTTGTTTCAGGGATCTCTCAGGCGTAGTAATTAAAACTTAAATGTAACTTTGGCTCTCACATTGGGCATGCCAGCCAAGAGGGCCCTGTTAGCAGGTAAGGACTAATGGATACAAGGAGAACCTGTCTGTTTTGGCATGTTAAATAGGTGCCTCAGCTGTTTTCCAGGTTTGAAACCTAACAATACATATGTGGGATTGAGTGTGCAAGTATACACTACATGATACACATATAGAGGTCAGTACAACTTTGTAGAATCACATCTCCCCTTCCACTAGGTTTGTGTGGACAGTGCCTTTACCCACAGAGTCATCTCAAAATCCTGACCCTGCCTCAAAAGCTAAAGTGGCTCTGAAGGTGACCTCTGGTCTCCATACACATTTGCTTACATGCCATGAACATAGACATCTAGATAGCAGGGGCAAGCAGAAGTGCTCTGGCTTCTGGCTTAGCGGTTGCTACCTTGGCAGTGGCTGCCATTGTGTGTCAGCAAAGTGTGGTAAGTACTAGCTGACTGGGGCCATCTGCTGCTCCAGGACTTGGGGACTTGGATCCCATCACTGCTACACAGAGCTTTGGGGTGGGATACCCTAGACCTAACTGGCAGACCGAGGGGATAGTGTGGGGATACCATTGCCTCTTAAGGTATTTCCAGGGAATCTGTTGTTTTCTGAGTGCAGCCTTTGAAGTCAGGAATCCAATTTCTTTTCCAGCCTGTGGCCACCCAAACAGCTCACATGCACGACACCCACCCACAGATGCCGCTCTCCCAGAGGCTACAGATGGGCAATTTGGGTGTTCATTAATCTGTTTGGCCACACCAGGAACCTTGTGGGGATACTTGGTGTTCTTCAAGGGTTTGGCCAGTGATGGCTATGCTTCCAAAGACTGGACTGATAAGAATTCTTCCCAGCTCTCTGACTCACACAACAGCCTCCAAGAACCTTAACCATCCCCCTCCCTGCTTTCCCTCCAGGCCTTCTCACGAAATGTCTGCTTTGTGACATTCATTGAGAAGGCAAGATGTTGACATCCTCCAGGCAGCCAAGTGCCTGCTTCCTGCTTTCTTCTTGATGCCAAGCTCAACTCTGTTCCATGCTGAGTGCCTGCCTCAGTTTCAGCTTTACACTGTAGTAACAACAGCAAAGACAGGCATCATTCACCAGCCCCCTCCAGGGACCCTGGAGCCTTCTTCATCCTCAGTATCCTTTTAGCAGGCTGGAGGTACAGTCAGGACACAAGCCCCTGGCTGCATGTGGTCTGTCTAAAGGGGGATGGAAGCAAAGTCATCTCCAGCCAGAGATCAAGAAACTCTCTCAAGGAAGCAGTGATACCCAAAGGAATGAGGAGAGCACTTCTCTCCTTGTGCAGCTTTCCACAGGCGATCTTCTCTCTGAGAGCTGAACCTGATCAGATCAGCACCTTAGGGCTCCATAGGAAACACACCCTTCCCCTCCCCCAGTGCCCTTCAGAGATAAATCAGGCTTCAGATCAAACACTGGCCCTCAAGGGTTAGAGAACCTACATTCAGGGCCATGCCCCACATTCCAGAACCCAGCTCAGGAAATCTGTTTCCAGGAAACCTATCACTGCCAAGGGCACAGGAAGAATTAAGACTCCAGGCAGGCCTGGCCATGTCCTTCATACAGTCAGAAGGAAAATGAAAATGCAGTCTTTCATTCAAAAGCTAAGAATGTTAAGAGTTGGGTGTAGTTCAATGATAGAACATGTGCAGGCCATGTTCAAGGCCCTGTGTGCAAGCCTCTGTGCTTGTGTGCATGTGTGGATGGATTTTCAAGGCAGGGACAGAAACCCAGGCATGGTGGCACATGCCTGTAATCTCAGCACTTGAGACAGAGCCAGAAGGACGAGGAGTTCATCCCTTGCTACATAAAGAGCCAGAGCCATCCTGAGCTACATAAAACCCTACCAGACATGTCAGGGGGCTGCAGAGATGGCTCAGAGGTTAAGAGCACTGGCTGCTCTTCCAGAGGTCCTGAGTTCAATTCCCAGCAACCACAGTGGCTCACAACTATCTATGATGACATCTGGTACCCTCTTCTGTATGCTGTATACATAATAAATAAATAAATAAACAATCTTTTTTAAAAAGCCCAGACATGTTATGTATAGTGGCAAAGATCTACAGTCTCAGCGCTTTGGAAGCAGACACAGGTGGATTTTTATGAGTTGGAGGACAGCCTGGTTTCCATAGCAAGTTCCAAGCCATCCCATCCGGGATATAAACAATAAAAACAGGGTTTCACTGTGTTTGTTTATTTATTTATTTATTCATTTGTTTATGCTTTTTTTTTTCTTTTTCTTTTTTTTTTTTTTTTTTTTTTTTTTTTTTTTTTTTTTTTTTTTTTTTTTTTTTTTTTTTTTTTTTTTTTTTTTTTTTGTTACTATGAATGACACTTTATTCAGTCATTTTCTTTACAACTGAAACTCTGGGAATTCAAAATTAACATCCTTGCCCGTGAGCTTCTTATACACACCAGAAAAAGTTTCAGCCTTGTGCTCCACGTTGTTCTGCTGTGCTTTGTCTAAATGAACCTTTATGAGCCGGCTGCCATCGAGCTTCACACGGATCCTCTTACCCACAATTTCGCTTGGGAAGATCAAATCCTCCAGGATGGCGTCATGCACTGCAGTAAGAGTGCGGCTTCTGGGGTGCTTTTCCTTGTTTTTAGTGCGGCTTTTCAGAGTTGGCTTGGGCAGAATCCTCCTCTGAGCAATAAAGACTACGTGTTTCCGCTAAACTTTTTCTCCAATTCACGAACAAGCCGGACTTGGATTTTCTGAAAAGACTTCAGCTGAGGAACTGGTACAAAAATTATGATGACTTTCCAGCCACCACCAACTTCAATTTCCTTGGCGGTGGTGATGTTGAGTTCCTGCAACTGTGCGTTGAGATCTGAGTTCATCTCCAGCTCGAGCAGCGCCTGAGAGATGCTGGACTCCGAACTCGTCCGGTTTCTCGCCATTGGGTTTCACAATCTTGGCGCTCGAGCTGAACATGACTTGTCCTTACGGAGTGCCGGCTTAGAAAGAGCTGGTCTTACTAGGTAGTTCTGTCTAACCTGGAACTTATTCTATAGACCAGGTTGGCCTGGAACTCAGAAATTTGCCTGCCTCTGCCTCCCAAGTGCTGGGATTAAATGTATGGGCCACCATGCGAAGCCTGAGATCCTGTTTTAAAACAAACATCAACAAAAACTAAAGAAAATATGTGGAGAAGACTGGCAGGGAGGCTGGAGGGATGATCAGGGGTAAGAGCATGCATTGATCACACAGAGGACCAGAGGAACAGCCCCGTGCTGGGCAGCTCAGCACCACATGGAACATCCATTCCCTCTTCTACACACACCACATACATGTGGTACACATAGAAACACGGGTACAATGCACATGTGGTACATACACAGAAACATGGCTACAATACACATGTGGTTTACACACAGAAACACCTGTACAAAAATAAAAATAATAATTAAAATTTCCATCTTTTAAAGAAAGACAGGGACAATAATAATATGACGCAGGGCAGATGAAGCTGATGCTTTCTTCCCATGCAAGAAGCTCTGGGTTTGTCCCCAGGACAGTACAGACCTGGCATGGTGGAGCACACTTGATGTTTGTTTTGGTTTGGTTTTTTGAGACAGGGTTTCTCTGTATATCCCTGGCTGTCCTAGAACTCAATTTGTAGAACAGGCTGGCCTTGAACTCAGAGATCTTCTGCTCTGCTGGGATTAAAAGCTTGAGTCACCACTACCCAGCTGCTAGTATACACTTGTAATCTCAGAAATCAAGAGATGGAGGCAGGAGGGTCAGAAGTCCAAGGTTGAACACATATCTATGACTGTATAATTGGCTCCCAAATCATGATAATAAATAATTGGTTGGAAAGTCCTCTAAACTGTACATAGAGGTTCATATCTTTAATCCCAGCACTTGGAAGACAGATGTAGGAAGATCTCGTGAGTTCAAGGCCAGCCCTGTCTACATAGACACTGTCTCAGTATATATAGACATAGATCTTTAATTCTACCTATAGACTTTCTACAAGCTACAAACCCAGGGAGGTCAACAGTATAGTTCAGTTCAAGGTCAAATGCAGATTGGAGGATTGGAGAGATGATAGTTCAGAGTGTTTGCTGCTTTTGCAGAGAACCCAAGTTCCGTCCAGAGCATTCACATCAGGCTGCTCAAAACTGCCTGTAACTCCAGCTCCAGGAGATCTGGCACCTTCTTCTGCTTTCCAGGAGCACTCACCCACAGAGACATATACATATCACCAAAAATAGACCCAAAAGAGAGAAAGGTTGATGGGATAAACCCCTTCTGAAGACAGGAAGTCTGAGATGCCCCAGCTCGTGTCTAGCTCCAAAAAGCCAGGCAAAGACCTGCTCCCGCCTTTTGTTCTATCCCTGCCTGAGTGAATGGGCTGGCGGTCGGGTGGTGAGGGACCTCTGTGTGTCTGTGTGTTTAACATCTAACCTCATGCGGAAACACCCAAAGACGCACCCACAAATAATGTTTTAATCTGGGCATGTGTTGGCTGGCCAGGTAGGCTCAGAAAATTAAACCACCACAAATCCACTCCATGTAGATTTTGAATCCAGGCACACCTCCTACAACCATCCTTAATCTCCCTACAATGGCAGCAGAAATCATAATCCCATCGGGCTCGATCCATCGGTCCAGCTCAACCCTGAACACCCTGATCGTTCTTCCTGGAAGAAGAAAGTCCTGAGCCTATCATCTGAAGTTCCCATGTTGTGGACTAAAGTCAGAACCCCTTAGTGGCTCAGCCTCCCCCAGCACTCAGATCACATATGTGCCTCCATGGCTGTCCTTGTGGCTGGGTTTCCTTCCTTCCTTCCTTCCTTCCTTCCTTCTTTCCTTCCCTCCCTCCCTTCTTCCCTTCCTTTTCTTCCCCTTCCCTTTAAGTTGTTTGGTTGATTTTAAGATCAATTCTCACAGTGTAGCCTGGCTGGCCTTGAACTTGCTATGTCCGTTATGCTGTTCCAAACCCACAAGATCCTGCCTCTGTTTCCAGAGTGCCAGGGTTAAAGGTGTCCGATACCAGGCCTGGTTTGATAGTTGATTAAAAAGTATATTTTGCTTGGCAGTGGTGGTGTAGTCCTTGAATTCTTAGGAAGCAGAGGCAGGCGGATGTCTTGAGTTTGAAACTAGCCTGAGTTCCAGGATAGTTAGTGCTACACAGAGAAACTCTTTGTCTCAAAAACTATATATGCAAACACACACATTTGTTTTCATTCTGTGTGTGCACATGTGCGTGCGTGTACGTGTGCATGTGTGTGTGTATGTGTGTGTGTTATACTACAGTGAATGTATGGATGTCAGAAGACAACCTATGAGAATATATTCTCCTTCCACTTCGTGGTTCCCAGTGATTGGTCTTCAGCTTGGTGTGGAGCATCTTTACCCTCAACCTTGCAGTCACCCTGCTGCTCTGCATGGCTGATATGTAACTACTTCTCTTGTGCCCTCACTAAGACACGTCAGCTGATGCTGGTCCTTGACCACATGATGTGACCCAGATATTCTTGGTTGTCCTGGGTAATGACCGAATAGTCATTTTCTGTTGACTTCACTTAAAATTTGGTTTTAGCATTGTGTTCCTGGCTGAGCATCTCACTCATCTGCCCATTGCCTTTAGTCACAGGGCATGGGTAGCCAACAGCTGCCCTCACTGGGGCTCCTTTCCCCTGTACAATAGATCTTCTGTCATTTCTTCATTGAGAAACAGCTGCCCTGTTTCCCCATTCCGGAGAGACCAGAGTGTTCTGTTCCTCTGGTTAGTCACCCCAGCCAGCACCATGACTCTCTTGTCACTCGCTGACTCAGAAGCATGGTATTGTCCAGCTCCATGAGCCTCAGTCCTCTGGAGAAGACAACCTCCCTCTGAGGCTAAGACAGAATTAAAAAACAATGAGCAAGGCAAGTGTTCTGCCAGTGGGTCACTGGGTGATGGAGAGTGACCCTCCACCCCGCCCACCCTTTACCCCATGCTGGTTGTATTAGTCAGGGTTCTCTAGAGGAACGGAACCATAGAAAAACACACGTGACCAAAGGGAATTGCTTAGATTGACTTACAGAACACGGACTGGGTTAACTGGGACTGCAGACTGAAAAAGCTTCATCCACATGGGGTGCTGAAGGCCGGAGGGGGGTCTTGAGCAGCAGGTGATCTGTCTGTATGGGATGGCTGAATAAACTGGTTCCTGATGTTTGCAAAGGAAGCAGTGACAAAACAGTTTCCCTCACCAACAAGAGTCCCATCCCAAGAGGGCAGCCAGACCCTTCTGTACCAGGGCTGCACCAGAATGATCCTTCTGGAACACGCCCTCACAGACACACAAAGAGCTGTCACTGTGGGTTGAACCCAGATCCAATCCAGTTGATATTAAAATAAACTATGACCCTGGTGAGCCCCAGTGACTATACTGGATATTGACTCTGATCTCATAGAAGCTTCTAGAAAGGAACTACCAGAGTCTTCAAGGTGGTGACACTGTTTCAGTGACTTCTGTGAGCAGGGCCTCTGGATGTCACTGCTCTTACTATAAAGTGGGCTGGAACTTGCTGCAATCCTCCTGCCTCAGCCTGCTAAGTGCTAACATTCTTGATTATTTTACATTTTTTTTTTAAATTCATGTAAAGTCTGGAAATCTAGCATGAGTTTGTGCATTCACATCTCCACTGGGCTTCCGCACACGCCATATTTTGGGTCCTCAGTGACCACATTTGATTTGTGGCAGGCATGATTGGCCATGCAGGGTTCTGTAATGACAGACTGAGCATCCCCTCTCCCTGGGTGGCAATTGCTGTAGGAATTACACTCTTCTGACTTTATGTGTTTTTAAAATGTTTTATCTATTTTTTATGTGTCTAAGAGTTCTCTATATGTACCATATGCATGCCTGGTGCCTGGGGATGCTAAAGAGAGTATTGCATCCCTCAGAACTGGAATTTCAGAAGTTGTGAACAACTATGTGGGTGCTGGGGACTGAATCCAGGTCCTCTGTAAGAGCAGCCAGTGAGTGCTCTTAACCACCGATTCATCTCTCCAGCCCCAGGCTTTCATTAAGGCATGCAGTACAGGGGGCTGAAGAGATGGCGCATGAGTTGGGAGCATTGACTGCTCTCCCTGGAGGACCCAGGTTCAATTTCCAGCACCCACATGGCAGCTCACAGCTCCTGTTCCAGAGATCTGACACCTTCATACCAATGCACATAAATAAAGCTAAATAAATGTTTTTTTAAAAGACATGTAGCACAAAGGTTATGGATGTGAGTAGACTCAGATGAAGCATATGTCTGCTGGATCAAACCCCAAGCCCTGTGAGGTGCAGCTGATCTAGAGGTGGGTGAGTACCCAGACCATGAAACCATGTGCTAATGTCACATGTGCTGGTCTCAAAGAGCTAGCCTTTGCATCACTGACAACAGTAGGGTATGATGCACGCATGCAGGAGCCTTAGGAGTTCAAGTGAGCCTGGGGTGCATACTAAGTTTGAGGACCGCATGAGCTACATGACATCTTGACTCAAAAATCAAAATGCCCATCTGTGATAACTGCAATACCTAAAAGGTGTGTCGGTGTGATTACACCACACATTAAGTTTATATTTTTATTTACTTTATGGGGGAGGATGAGAGTACCACGGCCTAAATGTGGAGGTCAGAGTCAACTTAGCCATTGCTTTCCTTCCACCTGCTGGATCCTGGGATCAAACTCAAGATGTTATGCTTTGCAGTGGTGGCCTTTTACCTGCTGGGCCATTTTCCCAGCTTCTTTATTTATTTATTACATATAACGTGTTCTGTTTGCATGCACACCTGCAGGCCAGAAGAGGGCACCAGATCTCATTATTCATGGTTGTGAGCCACCATGTGGTTGCTGGAAATTGAACTTAGGACCTCTGGAAGAACTTCTGAGTCACCTCTCCAGTCCCTTTATCATACTCTTAAAGAGGGGGAAACTGAGGCCTGGAGAAACCAAGGAACCTGCCCATGGTGAATTGGCTAAGCACAAAGCCCTGGTTGGAAGCCACACCTGGTTCCTGTTTAGAGCACCTCCCTGAGCCTGAACTTCCGTTTATAAAATATACTTGAAAATAGCTGAGCTCCTTGCTTTCTTGGAATGTTGCAGACCGAAGGAGTGGTGAGTGGCCTAAGGGTAAGCTATTGCTGCTGTGAGTGTTGCTGTTACTGTGTATGCAAGTATGTCTGTGTGCATGTGTATATTGTGCATGTGTGTATGTGTGCATGTGTGTATGTGTATATTGTGTGTATGTGTACATGTGTGCATGTGTTTGACCTGCATATGCATACAGAGACCAGGGTTGAAGTTGGGTGTGTTCCTCTTCTCCTAGTTTTTATCTTAAAATTTTCATGTTTGTGTCTGGGTGAGAGCGTGCCATGTAGGCAAGTGCTTGCTGGGGACATACAATCTCCTGGGGCTGGAATTACACGTGCTCATGAGTCCTCTGACAAAACTCAAGTCCTCTGTAACAGCATCGAGTGCTCTTAACAGATAAGCCAGCTCTCCAGCCTCTCCACTTCACTTGTTTGTTTGTTTTTAGAGACAGGGCTCCTCTGTGTAGCCCTGGCTGTCTTAGAACTCAACTGCACATTAGGCTGACCTTGAACTCAGAAATCTACCTGCCACCTTACTTTTTTGAGACAGAGTGTCTTACTGAACCTGGAGCTGTCTGATTGGGGTAGGCTGGCTACCCAGGGAGTCCCGCGCGCACACACATACACACACACACACACACACACACACACACACACACACACACACACACACACCTGCCGTCTCCTTAGTGCTGGGACCCGGCTATGCACCCCACACTGGATTCACATGGGCACGGGGATCTAACTCCAACCCTCAGGCTTATGCGACAAACACTTTATACTCAATGAGCCATCGCTCCATGCTCAGCTGTTGCTATTTTAAGAGCTGAGATTCAGCCAGGCCAGGCTCCTTCCCGAGGCAAAGCTTTTCCACAGAGGATGAGCTCCTATCCAATGCAGACAGCTACAGGGGGCAGGAAATGAGTCCCCAACATTTACTTAGTGTCAACAAACACTCAGCAACCACTTAGGCACTCAAGGAAGTTGGCTCATCTGCAAATGCCCCTGCACCTCAAATCTACGACAGCAGGGAAGAGGGAAATTTGGAGGCGAATTATGCAACACCTCACTCCCCTAAGCTGGCTGAGGCTAGAGCCTTTCTCTAGGGGTCATCCGGTAAACACACAGAGAACCTGTGACAGAGGCCCAGGGGCTGGGGACACGTGTGATGTTCATGACCTCCACACACAGCAGCGCAGAGCTAGGAAAGCAAAAAGGACAGAGGAGAGTGTCAGGGGTCCCCCAGAACCTGGCTAGCTGGCAGGAAGCCAAAACATAATCCCAACAAGGCCCAGAGCTCAGGCCTCTGCAAGATCCCCGGGAAGCTTCTCTTCGTTCGTAAACACAGATGGACACATTATCCCGCAGACCAGCAGCCATGGGCAGTTCCCTTGTGAGGACCCACAAGCTCCTGCCACTGTGGCACAGCTAATTGGATGCTAAGAACACATGATCACAGGAAGCCAATGGATGGTTGGCAACCATCAATGAGCTCACAGCCCAGTGACAGCACCCTCTGGTCCTTTGATGAACTGATGGAAAGACCCCAAATAGACCCAGAGGAAATGGGACTGTGGACAGCTGGGACACAGAGATTGCACCCCCCTCCTCCCCGGGCTTAGAGAGATGGGTGCTCTAGCAGAGGACCTCGGTTCCATTGCCAGTACACTCTTGGTGGCCCATCTGTAACTCTAGTCCCAGGGAAATCTGATGCCATCTTCTGGTCTCTGTAGGTGCTGCATACATGTCACACACACACACACACACACACACACACACACACACACACACACACACACATTTTAAAGGGAAGGTCATGAACTCACCAGAGAATGACAAAACCCTTTTGGAAATCTGCTTCAGATACTGACTGGCCCCTCACCTGCCTGCCATGGTTTGAGGCCTCAGGCCCAAGAAAGCCGACCACAGGCCTCCTTATCCTAGAGTCTCAGCAGCTCTGTCCCTGCCACAGCAGAACAGCTGACAATGTCACGCTAGAGGAGCTCACAGGCTCTTTCCACCCCAGGATAGGGGACCTTAGGGTTTAAAGACATTTTGTGTGCATAGCCCCTTAATTCTTCAAGGTTCTGGAGACCCAGCACAAATGTCTCAGCGATGATCAAGATGAGCCCCTGATTGTGGACATGAGTCCGATTGCACTTGGAACCAGGCTCTTCTCCAGGCATGGTTCTAGCCACAAGAGCGCCACAGGTGCTGTGTGTCATGCTGTGAGCCTGTTGGTGGCAGTGACTGAGAGAAGGGGCACACTGTACCCTGGAGGGGAAACACGGAGAGGATGAGCAGGCACAGGGACTTTCTGGCCAAGCAGGAGATGGGGCTCTGCCTTCTGATACAAGAATAATTTAAAAAGATAGATTATTAAATTTACTTAAATCTAAAAAACAGCTGTTAATCTCAAAATATTTTAAATTGGTATGATTTTAGTTTATTGATACAAATTTTTAAAAGATTTATTTACTCATTTATACACCAGAAGAAGGAATCTGATCCCACTACACATGGTTGTGAGCCACCATGTGGATGCTGGGGACTGAACTCAGGACCTCTGGAAGAGCAGTCAAGTGCTCTAAACCACTGAACCGCCTCCCGACCCCTACTGATACAAATTTAAGGTCAATTTTGTTATACCATATGTATGTTTCTACTCTTATTTAAGGTATTATGTTTATGTAACTCATTTAAAATTGTAATGTATAATTAAAAATGCAAATTAATAGTCATCTGTGATAACCAAACTTATAGTCATGTTAGGGTATTTTTTAGGTATACAAATATATTTCAATTAGATAGGTAATCTTCAAACATTTCAAAGACTGACAAAATATAACATATAATATATCTTTAAAACTGTAGTTTTCTAGACAGTGAGACAAATCTGCTCCTGGCAACACAAATCTACTTCAAAAAAATAGTGGGCATTAAAAAAACTTCATATGAGATTTATTTTATTTTATTTGTTTTATTTTATTTGTGACAAAAATTAGCCATTATACAAAAACTGCCTGACAATATGCTGTATAAACTAGATGTACAAGACTCATAAAAAAATTACCTCTAAACTTTAATAAAACAAGCCAAGATGGTCCTTCACGTTTCTGCTTCTCAGATAAAATTGCAAAACACTCTTCAAGACACAAAAAAGTAACTGACAAGCTATGTTAGCATGAGCAGAGCAATCCTTCAAATTTCCTGCACTGGCTGTTCTTCCAGAGATCCTGAGTTCAATTCCCAGCAACCACATGGTGGCTCACAACCATCTAGAATGAGACCTGGCGCCCTCTTCTGGCCTGCAAGCAGAACACAGTATACATAATAAATCTTTAAAAAAAATTTCTGCTTCACTAAAAAATATGCCAAAGACTCTTAACCTATAGACTAAAGATAGATGCCCCAACGTTACAAAAAAACTTTAGATAACTGTGCAGGCAGCCAGATGTTATCTCTGTCATTTCTAGGTTTTAAAAGTTGCTTACACTTCCTGTTACTCATATAGTATTATATGCTTCGATAATCTTTGATATAGTTAAAGATTAAATAGTTATAATTTTTCTTAGTTATTATAAAATATATTAAATGTAAAACTTTAAACTCACAAAGATAAAGCAAATGATAAAATATTTTCATTAATTTTGCTAAATATAAATAGACTAGATATTATAATGTAATTCTTGCTTGATAACTGTTTTGTTATATATAATTTTGCTATGTTAAAATTAAAAATTTCCTTTTTGATTAGACAGAAAAGGGGGAGTGATGTGGGATGTCTTTCTATATGCTGTGAGTGTCATTAGTTAATAAAGGAGCTGTTTTGGCCTATTGCAGGGCATTTTAGAAGCAGGTGGGAAATCAGAGCATAGATAAAGGGGAGGGAGGGCAGAGTCAGAGAGAGATGCAATCCAGCCAGCCAAGAAGCAAGATGTAAAGAAATAGGTAAGCCGGGGCTGGAGAGATGGCTCAGCGGTTAAGAGCACCATCTGCTCTTCTAGAGGACCTGGGTTCGATTCCCAGCACCCACATGGCAGCTAACAACTGTCTGTAGTTCCAGGCAAACACCAAGGCAAATAAATAAATAAATAAATAAAATAAAGTTTTTAAAAAAAATAAAAAGAAATAGGTAAGCCATGGGCCACATGGCAAGACAGATTAATGAAAAAAAAATAGGTTGAGTTAAGATATGGGAGCTAGTTAGCAATATGCGTGAGCATAGGCTGGTCAACATGTAATTAATATAAGCATCTGAGTCACTTTGTGATGCTAACCAGCAGCGGGGCTGCATGTGGACAAGTCTGGACGGTGAGGCTAGGCCAGGCTAGAAACCTATACCACAGCCTTCCAGCAGAGCCCAGAGGCAGCCCTTCCACTGCAGCTGTGCCATGAGTGAGCAGCAGGCCAGTGGTAAACGAGCCGACCTACGCTCAATTTTAGCCAACAGACATGTGCCCAGGGCTGTGTGTATTCACACATTGTCTTCTTGTATATCCTGACATTACCCATACATTAATTTTTAGGTTTTGGTTTGCTTTTTGAGATAGGGTCTCACTGTGTAGCCCTGGCCTGGAATTTGCTGTGTAGACTAAGCTGGTGTTGAACTCACAGACATCTGCCTGCTTTCCCTCCCCAGTGCTAGTATTGAAGGCATGCACCCCAGGCTGGCTTCACTTTAGGAATATTTTTTGTTTTGATTTTTCAATACAGGATTTCGCTATGTAATAGTTCTGGGTGTCCTGGAACTTGCTTTGTAGACCAGGCTGGCCTCAAATTCATGGAGATCTGCCTGCCTCTGCCTCCTGAGTACTGGGATCAAAGGTGTGTGCCATCACTGCCTCAACATTTTAGACTTTTATTATTTTTTTTCCAGACAGGACTTTATGGTCCCAAGCCAGGCCTTGAACTTGCTATGTAGCCAGAGATGAGCTTGAACCACTGCCTCTCTCCCCCAGGTCCAGGGATTACAAGCATGTACCACTAAACCTGCTTTGTGAGGTGCTGGGATAGAACTCAAGGCCTCCCATAGGCTAAGAAGGTACTGTATCCACTGAGCCCCACCCCTGCCCTACCCATATTTCAGAGATGAGGAAGCTGGGGCTCAGAGGAGGGCATGACTCAGTTAATGACTATGCTAAACGCCAGCAAATAAAAACCATATAACAGACTGAAGTTCAGATGCATGAATTCCCTCCAGAGAGCCCTAGAGGACCAGCTGAAAAGCAGCTGGTGGCCAGTAAGGTCTGTGTGAGATCTATCTGGCTAGCTTCCTTCCTAGGCCAGCTGGAAGCCTGACCCTTACCCAGGATATCTAATTCCCAGTCTGGGCTCTCAGAATTGTAGTAAGAAAGCAGACACTTAAGCATATCCTCATCATCCATACTCCACACACACACACACACACACACACACACACACACACACACACACACACACACAACGGACAACCAGGGACCCAGACCCTGGAGCCTGACAGTGCCAAGGCTTGCCCCATCTCATCCCCAGAGTGTTGGGAGGCCCAGGGAACTGCATTGCCTTGCACTGTGAATTATTTCTTATTCTAGGAGAAATCTCTCTTCTTCCTCCTGGCTGGAGGTGGTATTTGCCGTGGTCCATTAGCATTCCCCAGCTCTACCCACACTGAGCAGGCATATTTAAGGGGTAGATATCAGGCATCAGCTGAAAAGCTAGGGCAGAAAGAACACCCAGAGGAGCAGTTAGCAAAAGGCTGACCTTCCAGCAGGGTGTGTCTGGGGTCCTCTCCAAGACTGAGCTCACCCTGGCCCTCCAAGGTTCAGGAGCCAGCCAGTCTCAACTCTTGCTGGCCTCTTACTGTGTCCCCAGGTGCCTCTGCTGAGCTCATCCGTGGTGACTCCAGCCACGTCACACTGGAGGCCTTGGCAGCTTGGAATCCAAGGGATTTGGGGGTTCTCATTCTCAGCATGACTCAGGTCAGGAGACACAGGCTGGGGCAAGCTGTCCATGCTTGCACAATAGCTGTCCTTATTCAAACCACAGCCCTGTGGGGCCTCCTCAGCCACCAGAGGGTCAGCATTCAGACCTGGGCCCAAAGACATATGCCTCTGCTGGTGCCAGTGCTCACAACAGCGCCCTCCCACAACGCCCTGCTCCTCCTGAGGCTTCTCTGCTCCTTCTGGGATTCCTCTGCTCTTCCTGGGGCTCCTCTTCTCCTCCTCCTCCTTTCTCTTCCTTGAACACAAAACTCATTTTATAAACAAATTCTCCCAGGCAGTGATGGGACATACAGATTTCCCAGAGGATGGCTATATTTCTGAAAGAGCAAACCTGAAACAGATCATCCACCCAGTCCCTCCACCACACACCCATCCATCCATCTACCCACTCAATAAACCATCCATCCATCCACCCACCTATCCATCCATCCACCCATTCATCACCCACCTTTCCATCCATCCTCCCACCCACTCATCCATCCACCCGTTCAGCCATCCATCCACCCATCCTTCCTTCCTTCCTTCCATCCATCCACCCACCCACCCACCCATCCTCCCACCCACCCATCCA
>PVIH01016840.1:0-44105 GCA_004025045.1 Sigmodon hispidus
TGAGCTCTCCAAATCGAACCCACTCTACTGGGCATCTCCCTTCCTTTCTCCTAGACAAATGATCCCGTCTTGATCATCCTTGCTCCTTTCCAATCCCTAGTTCTGTTTACGGAAGCCTAGGGCCGCCTGCAGTTGCACTGCTTTCCCTATGGTTTTTTGGAGACTGGAGGTGGTGTTTTACGGTCCTGCAGCACGCTAGGGATTGTAGGAGCAGATCTGAAGGATCTGGAGGCTCCCGGAGCGGCTGACAGGAGAGTGCCCCCTCCCCCTGGGCGGGTGGGGGTAGGGAAAAGAAAAAGGGACTAGGCTCGGGGAAGGAGGCAGGGAGGCAGCTGCAGTGCTGTGAGGGGTGCGTGCGCGTGTGCCAAGCTTGCCCGCCACCTCCTGGTTCAGTCTGCGATCTTCGGTGCATGGGACACAGGGCTCCAAGGTCTGGGAAGCCAGAGCGGCGACCCTCGCCCTGGCCTCCGGTCATCTGGTCGCCTAGCGGTCTTCAGGGCCAGAGCTCTTGGGGCGGGGCGCAGGACATGGGCCGCGCTCTCTGCCCCCGTTGCTTGCGCCCAGCCTGGCTCCCTCTCCATTGAGTTTTTCCGAAGCGGGGGCCCATCAATGGTCCTGCTTGGGGATGCACACGCAGCTTACGGCCGGAGGGGGGTAGCAGCCGCCGCCTCCAGGTACTGGCCCTCCTGGGTCTCTGACACCACCCGCTGCCGCCGCTCAAGCCCCAGGCGCACTGAGGTCCCGGCCATGGGGCTGCTGAAGCTGCCTTTGCTGGCGTGAGAAGGGGCAACGGAGCCTCCAGGCTCTGGGGTCCCCAGCTGCCTGCATGGATGTCTTCAGCTTTGTGAAGACTGCCAAGCTTTCCAGGTAGGGACCGCGCGTGTTTTCTTTGCACCTAGGGCCGCTGCAGAAACTTGGTGCTTTATTTTTCTGGGAGCTGGAAAGAGAAAAAAGCTTAAAAGAGCAGCTGGGCTTAAGGTAGGACCAAAACCAGAGGATTAGACATTGCTGCCTTCAACTTACTTCTGCTTTTCTGATAAAGCTTTAAAGCCACAAGCATAGAAACACACACACACACACACACACACACACACACACACACACACACACACACGAGAGATCCAGGGCAGCTTGTTTCTCCACTGGTGCTTAGGACATGCTATATGTTAAGGGCCAAGAGAAGATGGTTGTAATTGATTTTGATGGGGAGAGCCAAAAGTACTTGGAGCTTGGGTACTTGCTTTCCAAGCAGCAAGAACCCAAAGTGTTCCCTCTTTTCCCACCTCTAAATGAGACCTCCATGCTCTGAAAAAGTCAGTTTGAAGGTTGACCCGGATGTTTCCAGCAGCGACCCAGATGGCAAAGTCATGGAGGTAGAAGAGAAAGGTTTTCAGGCTTTCTTTGAGTAACTGTGGAAATTTAAAGCCTTTAAGATTTAGAAATGTGCTTCCCGTAGCTGTTAGGATTGAAACTGAAGACAAATCATTGAATCGGGCCAATTTTTCAAGCATTGTTGATGGGAGAGTAGTAAGTAACATTGCCACGTTGGGGCCACTAAGATCCGAATATTTTCCTACCTCCTGCCCAGCTGCCCTCCAAAGACTTCATTGAACACAATGAGTTATGTCTTCTGCTTGGGACAATAATTGGGAGAGCTGGGTAGGAGAGATGTTGGAAAACCATGTCTTCCCACTTCCTTACAAGTCTATGGCAGAGGTAGTTCTCTGGGAGGTCTGGGGAAGCAGCCCCTAGGAGACAGGCACTTTTAAAAAAATTGCAGTATGGAAAGTATCATGCTATGTTTCCTCTATTTTTTAGGATAAGAGTAAAATGTGTTGATTGTATATAGCAAGGATGAACATCCTAAAAAAACTTGAGGCAGAAAAATATCTCGACTTGGATTTTTCCGGTCCTATTTGAGATACTCACAGCCCTGTGGTTTGGATATTGCCAAAACCTCATAGCCCTTTGTCTTCCCTGCCCATCTCCATATACCTTCAACCATAAGGGTCAATCTTCATGTCAGGAATAGATTTCTCAAGGGAAGGATCCCCATTCAACTTACTCTACGTAGATTGGAGATACTGGTATGCTAGAGAAATATGTGGGTTAGAGCCACCCACGAGAGGTCCCTGAACATTAGAGGAGAGATGTGTGAAGTACTCAATAGCTGTAATGGTTTCATACTGGCATTTCAAAGGATCATGGCTTCACACCATTGTCCTATTAACTTTCTGCATGCTTCTGTCTATGGTTGGATAATAAACAACTATCAGATAAGAACCATGTTTGGGAAAGAGCTAAGGGTCAGTTCTGGGATGATAGTTGTATAATAGATGGAAATGAGATTGGGGGAGAGAAAAGTTCAGTTGAGAGTATGGGCTAAGGTAACAGAGTTTGAGGTGGCCTTATGCTAAAACCAGAACCATTCACATAACATCTACAGGCTCCATGTAGTCCTTAAACTTTGGATCCTTGGGGAAATCTGTATTATATGCCAATGAAAAAATGTATTATATCTATTTTTGCTAGATTCTAGTATCTTTGTTATTTCCACAAATCACAAGTTTTACAAAAATCCAGGCCAGAGTGTGTGTTTGTGTGTGTGTGTGTGTGTGTGTGTGTGTGTGTGTGTGTGTACATGGAAGGGGGGAAAGGATTAGAATCTTTTTTTTCCCCTCTTTCTCTCTCTTTTTTTATTCATCCCCTCCTTCATCTGTGCCAGGGTGTTGACTGGTTTTCAGTCATTGATATTTAAATTGAATTCAAAGGATTTTATCTGCAAACAAAATAAATTCCTTGTTAAGTTATGAATCTAGGTTTGTAAACAAATGTAATTCTTTAAAATAGAATCTTTTTAGACGAAGAGTTTAAAATTCAGTAAATGAGTATGAATTTGGCTTTCTGTCCTTATGTCATCTACTGGAATGTTTGTTCTAAAGGGACAAAGTGCCTATGTTCTGAACCGATGTGCCCACTGAGAAGCCTTTCAGCCTACTGGAGTGCTTCTTTTGCTCAGTTTGAGCTCCAGTATGGCCCTCAAACTGCAACATGAATGTCTTTAGGTGGTCTGCAGCTGTTTGCTTCTGCCCTTGAAAGAAGATGTGTGTGTGTGTGTGTGTGTGTGTGTGTGTGTGTGTGTGTGTGCGCTTTAAACACTGTTAGAAAAATCAGGAATAAAAGTGCTTACACGGCAGGATTTTCCTGATTTCAGGGTGAATAATCTTCCTAAAGGATTTAACTTTGATCATTGTGGTGGTTTGAATGCTTCAAATTCTCCTGTCTTTACAGGCAAATACACGAAGTTGCCCTAGGTTTGGTTCCTTAATTTGGTCTTTAGTTCTTAGGAACTTCAGTTTTTAAATGTTGTTTCAGAAAACAGCTGCTGTAACTGATATTTTCCAAGTGTCCGATCTGTGAGTAAAGACAGCAATCATTAAAGAGCATTCCAAGAGAATATTAATCTATGCTGGAATCAATAAACCAAGTGCTTTGACTTTCCGAAGCACCTACATTTAACTATTCATCTACTGACTTGGTGCCTTTTTAATTACATGAAAAGTCAGAGTTCTAATTGCTTCTCAAGAATCCAGTACCATCTTATCATTATCATTTCAAGTAAATACTGCCAAGCTAGACTAGCTAGCAAGTGGTGGCGACCCTTTAAGCCATCTGTTTGAGTCACAGCCTGGATTGCATTCATGTGTATGGCACACTGTGTCATGGCTCTGTCCGAAGATGTTTTTTGTATTCTAATTTTCTGGTTAATAAACAGCTTGATAGTTTACATGCAGTTTTAACTTTACTGTTTCCTTGGTAACAGTTATATATCATTTTCCATCCTTGTACATGAAAGCATTACAGATGATTGCTTTATAACCCAGTAATAGTATAAAATAGGCATATATTTTTATTGTTACTGTTCTTAGTGTTGACTGTTTCATTTGTAAAGCAGATGCACTCTTTCAAATGTTTATAGAAGAACACAGTTCAGTAGAAAAACATTTGATTATGCAGCTTTTGCCTAAGGGAGGTGAGTTGAAACCCCTAATTCATAGGGGTTTTATTAAACTGAGCAATACATTCATGAATTGAGTGGCAAACTTCATTTCTCTTTGATGGTGAAGTCCCAAGTATTGACGTGAAGGTTCTTCATTACTGTAGTAAGAAAAATTCACAACAAGCTATAATTTACATTTTAAATTGTTTCATGAAGCATTTTACTTTACCATTACTATTATTTTAGTACATAATAGTTATTAAAATTTGTGATAATAAAGTACTAATTTTGTTGCAAGTATCTTAACTTTTGAATAAGAGAAATATATTTTCATTTGTAGTTTTCTTTGATTTTGATAGAAAATCTACTTAGATACAATGAAACTTGTATTGTTTTTCCTTTACATTATCTAGGATTAGTCACTTCTCAGAAAAGAAGGAAGTTAAAGAAGGCAAAATAGTAGAGCCTTCTAGGCTCTGCCATTTTTGCCCAAGCAATTTTCACAATGGCACTGATAATAGTGAGCTCTGGAGAAAAATCTCAAAGACTTTGGATTTGAATTTTATTATTAAAGATGCTACTTGCTCATCTTCTGAGTCCTTTCTAGTTCTGCTGACTTCTATGGCTGTCAGGAGGCAAAATGATGAAGAGTTTCATAACAGAACTAGATTCCTGTTTTAGGAATATTTAACTTTGGTTTCCCAGGGGTTGCTAGTGTGCACTGAAGAAGTCTAGTCACTCAGCTTGAGGAAGAAGGCACCCAGCTCAGCTCATGCTCCCTGCAATTTCAACACCCTACCCCATCTCTCTCTCTCTCTCTCTCTCTCTCTCTCTCTCTCTCTCTCTCTCTCTCTCTCTCTCATAGATGGCAGTCATGGTGAAATTTGTACTTCAGAGGCATGTCCTGGATGATTCTTGTTTTCTGCGTATAGCTCTTGCAGCTAGCTGGTCATTTAGCACAGACACACAGAGACATACAGCTCACAATGCACCATACCACACACATGAACACACACACACACACACACACACACACACACAAACACACACACACATCACTTGCTCAGTTTGCCATAGTTGTTTAGCAATGTTAATGGGTAAGCAATAGATCCATATGTTGTTTTTTCTTTATCATTGTTTTTCGTTTTCTACTGTGCCAGGGATAGAATGTAAGACTCTGTGTATGTTACTACTGAACAATAGTCCCAGGCTCTCTCTCTCTCTAAATTATATGTATTTATATATATATATATAAATCTTTAAAGAATCATCTTGAAAAAACTGATTTCTGCTCTTACCATAGTAGAAAAAGGCTTTAAAAAGATTGTTGAAATATAGTCCTGAAATTTACCACCTCCATATACCATTAAGTGCTTTTTAAGGTTTTTGTTTCTCTTTATAAGAGGATCTCACTGTGTGGCTCTGGCTGACCTGGAACTCTCTATGTAGACCAGGCTGGTCTAGAACTCAGTGATCTACCTACTTTTGCCTCCTGAGTGCTGGGATGAAAGACATTCAACACATTCTCTGCCATTTTCTTTTTGTTTATTTTGGGGGACATGTAGTTAAAGCTGTTCCAAAACTCATTATGTAGCCTAAGAACTTCTGATACTCTTGCCCTCTCCTTTCCAATGCTGGGATTACAGGGATAAAATGCCACACCTGATTTATGTGGTACTGGGGTTCAAACTACAAACTTCATGCAAGTTTTTCAAGTATTCTACGAACTAAACTCAATCACCAACCTCATGAGATAATTTGGAACCTGATCTTATCAAGGAGAGAATTAGGAAGAGGTTAAATCAGCAGCTTTGCAAACTATAATTTAAATGCCAAATCCAGCTTGCTATTATGGGACAGTCTGTGAGCTAAGAATGAATTTGTTATTTTTAAATGGTTTAACAAAACAAAAGAAACAATATGAAATTAAAATTCTGGTGTCCATAAATAAAGTTTTATTGGAACACAGCCATGCTCATTCAGTTTTATAGTGTCTGTGTCTGAATTTACTGTGCAACACTAAAGTTGAAAACATGCCATAGAAATCCTGTTTCCCAAAGCCTAAAATGTTTACTGCCTCTTACAGAAAACTTTACTTTTTCTTTCCTTCCTTCCTTTCATTCTTTATTTTATTTTTTAATGTCTTATTTGTTCTTTGAGAATTTTATTCAGTTAATTTTGACTATATGTACCCTTTCACCTGACTCCTCCTGGATACACCTCTCCTTCTCTGCCCACCCAACTTTGTGTCCTTTTTTTCCCCCCACTGATCACGTTCAGTATGTGCTGCCCATATATTCATGGAGGTGTAACCTCTGAATCGAGCATCCTTGACTTACCAATGACAACACTCTTAAAGAAAACTGACTCTCTCATTGTCAGTAGCTAAGAAAAGCACACAGTCGTGCTGCTCATTTACTTACTGGAGCATAATTAAGCTTCCTGTGGCCAGATCCTTAAAGAAAACAAGTCTTTCCTGGACGGTTTTGTAAATGTGTAGATTATAAGAATGTGCATGATTCTGAGAGGTTGGATATCTGAGTTTGATAGGGTGCATGATGTAAAAACACCAAATTATATATATATATATATATACATATATATGCATATATATATATGTACTTATGAAAGAAAAGCACACAGATCCAGGGCTAGGGTGTTAGGGTATTCACCAATCCTCTCCATGCTGAGATTTTGTCTGGCTTGAGGTTGCATGGAGCTTGTGTATGCTATTACAATAGATATGCATTATATGTATAGCTTCTCTGTTGTGTTTAGAGAATACTGTTTCCTTGTAGTCATCTACCACTTCTGGCTTTTACAGTGATCTGTACCCTCTTCCACAATTATCCCTGAACTGTGGGAAAAGGGGTTGTAACATAGTTGTTCAATTTAGGGATGAACAATTTGCAGACTCTTATTTTCTGTACTTTGGTCACTTGTGGGCTTTGTGTTGATCCCCATTTAGGGCAAACAGAAGTGTCTCTGATGTGGGTTTATTGCTGCATCTTCTGTGAGTGTAGTAATACATCATTAAAAGTCAGCTTAATACTTGTCCATTGAGCAGAAAAAACAACAGTTAGTTCTGACCTAGGGCCTGTGACCTGCCTAGTCACAGAGTCTTATATAACTCAAGCTGGCCTTACACTCCCAATCTGATTGCCTCTGAAATTATAAGGGTACACAATTACAGCCAGCTCTAGTAGCTTTTTCTATTTTTCTTTCTTTGTCACTGTCTGGGACATATGTAAATACATATGCTCCCTTGCCAGATAAAATATTAAGTACTCAAATTCACTGACATATATTCACAATTAATATAAACTTTATTTTTATTAAAACTTAATATGTTCAATATTTTAGCTGTTTGAACCTGGCTCTCATAAGTGATCATTTTTCTCCCACAAGTTATATGTGGGAACATTAATTATGCAGAATCTTTGGTCACTCAATTTTCCTGTTTTCTTTGGACTGCTGAATTACTCTACAGAGTGTTGCTGGCCTTTCAGAAGCTTTAAACTTATGGTTCAACTTATATGAAAAATGAGCAGCATAATACAGGGAAAACTTTTCATAGCATGTGCCAGTGAAGTGGTGATGGAGTGAATGGGAGAATGTTAGGATTTCCTTACAGTACACTTGAGCCATCTGATCCTAATGACAAGTAACCTTCGTTAATCTGTTTCCAAAGGAAACACTAGATAAGTGGATTTTGTTGTAGGCAGAGGAATCCAGGTAAGCTGGATCAACATGAAATTGAGCGGAACTTCACTTTTGTAGAATTTCACACACATAGAGCATTCGAGTGAAAACATCTTTTCTTCCGCTTTGTGCTGCTCTCTTCTTTAGTAATTAGGGCCATTATACACTTAGGCTCTGCGAGTTATCTTGAAAAAATTTAAGCCTCGGTTTTAGATAACAAAGTTAACATTCCCATTTTTTTTTCCAGCAAAGAGAAAAGAAGAATGTTCTGACCCAACTGTCACATTTTCAAGTAGGGTTTTCAAATTTGGCACTTGACTAATATTCCATACTAAGTAAGAAGTGAATGAAGTTTTATACAATCCAGTCTAATTGAAGTTACAAATCAGTTATCATATATGTTTAGCTAAAAAAATGAACACAATTGGTATTTCTTGAAGGTAAACAACTACAAATATTAAAGTGTTAAAAAATAAATGTCCTGAGGCCTGAAGATATGGCTTGATAGTTAAGAATAGTGGCTGGGTTCAATTTCCAACACCCACATTGTGATTCCCAACTAGTGCCAGGGGATTTAACACCCTTTTCTGGCCTCTTTAGGCATCAGGCATGCATGTTGTATACAGACATAAATTTAATCAAATCCCTGGTACACATAATAATAAATAAGAAATAAATCTTAAAAATAAAATAAAATAAATGGCTTAGGTCTCTGAGAACAAACTTTAATTTCTATTTTGACACATGAAATCTATTTTTTCCCAGTGTGATCAAAGATTAAACTATAATCTACTTGGGCCTAAAAAAAAACCTGAGCTTCGCTGCTATCATCTCCATGACCAAAGTTATAATTGAATTAAAATTATTTTTTCTAGGTGTCTATTGTAGAAAGAAATAGTTTGAAGGAGGAAATTAATCTCCCTATAATGACTGTTTACTACAGGGTTGTGTTTTTTATTTGTGTTATTTTTTATATGTTCTTAAGTTTTATGACATCTGCTTAGTAGAAAATAAAATGTGATTATCTAACAGATATGCTCAAAATGAGTTTTGAGATTTTCCCAGTGACTCTAAGACTGCACACAGCATTGTATTTAGTTGGTCCAGTTGTTCACTTCACGTGAACTCACAGCCAAGTTGATTCAGAGCATTGTTGTCTGTTCTACCTTGGGTCACATGTCTAAACATGCTGGTTTCACAAGGGCTTCTTGAATTAAAAGTTTTTTCTGTTATGCAATATATGGTCCACTCTACCAGTCTTGACCCAGGTACAGGAATGATTAGTAGAGGGTAACTTCTGGGATTAGTTTATCCCAAGCTAGTCACATGCATTGTGGCTCAGGGCAATGCCCCATCTCTGCCACAGGGCCCAAATTGACAAAAAAAATCACTTAATCTATATGCAATGACTTTTTTTTGTACTTACTATATTTTGACTGTCAGTTTTTGTAAACAGTTTCACTGGATCACAGTGAACTGTATCATATATGACCACTTTAGGGGGTGTCACATAGTTGAGGCAGAGACCATGAGACTTTTAAGGCCCAAGATATTTATGATATTTGCCTGCCCTTTCCACAAGTATAATATTTGACTGTTCTTCCTTGATCTTTCTCTACCCAGTGTGTCAGTTCCCCTTAGGGCTAGAGCCATGTGTTTGATGTCACCTGCTTGACTAGGGAGAAGGAACATCATCACCTTCCCTGAGTCAGCCTTATCAACCTCTACTAGTTGTTGACTCTTTAGACTGTGCAAGTGGTCCTGATGAAGTATGGAAGCTCTACTCATACAGCCATTGAGCATGAATGGCTGGAATACACAAGCTTTCTAATCCTCAATATAGGATCCTATATAGTTGATATGTTGGGAGAATATTTAGAAGATGGGGTAGAAGGATTTGAAAGACTATGAGCTGTATTAAAGTCCTTCATCCTTTTTATGCATTTTATAATATCCAGAGCTCTAGAAATATCTAATTATGTGGGAGGCTGTGGAATTAAAGCTGTGGAAGTTGTATATCCTGCCATTCCTAGACATGCTGGTCCCTTCATTTCTCATAATACTATTTTTTTAAAAAACATAGTAGATCTCATGTATCCAAGACTGGCTTCAAGCTTACTATATAGCCCAGAAGATGACCTTGAATTTCTATTCTTCCTGCCTGTACTGCCTGGCCTAGGTGCTGCAATTACAGGCATGAATCACTATACCTGGCTTATACAGTTCTGGAGATATAACTCAGGGCTTTTATACATTCTAGGTGAGCATTCTACCAAATGAATGAACTACATCCCAGCATCCTCATAACACTTACTGTGTGGTAAATTGCCTTTTTTTCTAATTTTTTAAATCATTGTGGTAGGTTCACAGTATGGAGCCCTGCCTGGCACAGAACTTACTATGTAGAGTATGCTGGCTCACATCACAGAGATCTGCCTACTTCTGTCTCCTGAGTTCTGGGATTAAAGATGCTTGGCTCTTTTACGTTTTTAAAATCGCTCCTGAATCTAAGCCTTTCTATGTGGCATTGTATTTCCTTCCACCACAGTTGGGGTATATTTCCTGCTCTGTTGGATTGGTTTGGTCCAGTGTTTTTCTTTGGTCAATGAGATATGAGTATTGGCCACAGAATGTCCATTTTAGCAGAAGAAAGCCTTTATTGAATGATTTTTTTAAAACTGTTTGTCTATTATTATTATATGTATATGGTGTATGTGTGTCACTGAATGTGTATGGAAGTCATAGGACAGCTTTGTGGCTTTTATTCTCTTCTTTCAGTTTTATCAGTTCTGGGTATCAATCTCAGGTCACCACATGTTGTGATTTGAATGAGAATTACTCCCATAGGCTCATATATTCAAATACTTGGTCCCCAGTTGATAAAACTGTTTATGAAAGAATAGGAGGTATGAATTTAGTGAAGGAGATATATCACTAGAGATAGGCTTTGAGGTTTCAAAAGGACATACCATTCCCATTTATCTCTCTCTGCCACCTCTACTTGCTCATATGGATGTAAGCTCTCAGCTTCTGCTCCAGTGTTATGCCTGCCTGCATGCTGCCATGTTTCCCACCATGAAGGTTATATACTTACACTCTGAACTGTAAACCTCCAATTGGATGCTTTCTTTTATAAGTTGACTTGTTTTTGGTGTTTCCTCACAGAAATAGAACCTAGGACAACGTGGTTGCACTGCAAGCAGTTTACCCACAGAGCCCTTGCCGACCCCATTGCTCATTTGTTTATTGCTTCTAATATGAAGAACTTCTTGGCTTGGTTTGACCTGTTGGTCCCAGAAGCTAGATTCATCTTGAGGAGTACCATCTGGCAAAGCTGGAAACATGAGAACAGATGGTTCTTTTCCTATGATGCCATAGATTTGGCTTCATGATGATGGCAATGGTTGTTCAAGGTTAATGGCATTACAAATGAGTATGATTTTAGGTTTTATTTAGTTTATGAGCTCTTTGAGAGTAAATCCTCTTTGTGTGGAACTTCCTTTCTTCATAATATTTAGTAGATTATGAATGAATTAGGGTCAAGACATTCTGTCAGATATTAATGATCACTGATATTCCTGATTTGGGACTTCAACAGATTAGACTACAATACTACTACATGTTTATTATACCCATTGAATACTTGGCAATGAACCTCTGTCTATACCTACAGATTAGGACCAAGCCCTACATCTGAGCCTCTCTATCATTCTCATTACTGTTTTCTTTTCCTTCCATCTAGTCTTGACAATTCTGTCTTTAGTTCCAAAGGAAAGATTAAAACATGCTTATACAATACTTGAAGATTTGATAACCAGAGGTTTGTGTACTTAAATGTAATATTACAAAGCATATTGTTTGATACTTTGCACATACTAAACTAAGAAAATGAAGTAAAGGACCAGAAAATGCGATGTTGTATTCACCATTCCAGATAAAAGGCATCATTTGCTTAAGCTTGACTTAGAGTTAGTGTCTTTCTTTATCTTTTAAAATATTGCACCAAATAAACTACTTGGAGAAAATTGGAATATGAAAACTTGCTTAAATGCTAACAAGAAATATGACATAACTATGAAAACAAGAAGGCATTGCTGTTTGCTGTGATATAGAAAGATCTCCAGGTACATTTATTGCCACGTGAAAGCAATAAGGTACGAATCAACCTTAAAAGACTGCATTCAAATGTCTGGAAGAATATACAAAATATTACTAACAGTACTTAGCTTTGTGAAGCTGTAGTACTAAAAGTATTGTATAAAGGAGTAGGGGACATGAGGTCATTGATTTTGAACCCAAGACATATGCTACATGTTGACCAATAAATTTGTCAACCATTTAAGTCCAAGACACTGAGCACACTAACAATATGTTCTTAATGCTTTTTATTCTGATTGAAAAAAATATGACATTTACAGTAAAATTTCTAATTTGAAATTTACTAATCCCACCAAGGACCCTGCAATACCACTTCTGGGTGTATACCCTAAAGATGCACAGTCGTACTCCAAAGGCATTAGCTCAACTATGTTCATAGCAGTGTTATTTGTAATAGCAAGAACCAAGAAACAAACTAGATGCCCCTCAACTGAAGAATGGATTAACAAACTGTGGTACATCTACACAATGGAGTACTACTCAGCAGTAAGAAAAAATGATATCCTAAAATTTGCAAATGGATGATTTGGAGAATATCCTCCTGAGCGGGGTATCACAAACCCAAAAAGATAAGCAAGGGAATTTACTCACTCATTAGTGGACTCTAAACAAAATAACAAACAAACAAGAAAAAAGCAAAACATGCCCAAGCTGCAAACCACAACCACTGAACAGCTTGGGATCAGAAACACCATGGACTGACTCCTTAGATCCCACTCCCCCTAGAGGAACACCTGACTCAGTCTTGAGGTTGGGGGGAGAAAACTGTATCTGCCAGGAGTGGAGGCTGAACTAAGCAATACTAGGACAGTGGGACCTTGGGACTGCCTGCTGCCTGCCCAGTGGGGGATAGGGAGTTGTGGAGAAGAGAGAATGACCTGATGTGGTGGGAGGGGGAAGGGACCTTGAATGGGGATATACACGGATGGAAAGTGTGACTTCTTTGTTCATAATAATAAAATAAAAATAAAAAAGAAATGTACTAATACCAAAGAAGGGGTTTGAAAGATGAATTAGAAGCTAAGAACAGTTTTTGTTTTTCCAGAGGACCTGGGTTTGATTTGCAATACTCATTTGGTGGCTCACTACTATCTGTGACTTCAGTTCCAGGAGATCCAAGGTCCTCTTCTGGCCAATTCATGCACCAGACAGGCATGTGATATACTGACATCCATGCAGGCAAAACCACCCATATACATATTTAAAATGAATATTCAAAAGAAAAGATAGCTCTGCTTAACCATTTAGTTTTATATTTATCTCACATGGATAATATAAACACAAAAATACACTTCGGTTTTCAAAAATATTATGTTCCCATGTCACTAACCACTCTTTTACAACCACATGAAATAGCATTTACTTAATGATTTTCTATTTCATTAACATTTAGATTGTATTCAGTGTATTGCTTTGGATGACAATGTGATGAATTTTTTTTTTTACAGAAACTTCTTTGGATCCTATGAACAGCTTTTTTTAAGACACCAATAACAGCTAACTGAATACTTCAAAACCAATAAAAAGTAAGGTAGTTTGACAGACTTATAAAATAATACTTAAAGTTTTTGCTAAATTTGTGGACCTTCTAGTTGCTCAGAAGTATTAGAGTTGACAAGCAATATTTGTCATGCAAGTTGTTCAAATGATAAGACTTGAGATAGTTGGTATAGTGAGGGACATCTGGGTAGTGGTACTTGGTACTTCTTGTAGACTATTTTCAAGCAAGTCAGGCAACCTTTTGATTCCTTATATGTATCATGGAGAATTATGCTATTTCCCTGGAATTTAATGTTATTTAAAAGTCTAGTATTTATTACAAGAAAAACAATTTCAGGAAATTTCTTAAGTGACTAGAGAGATGGCTCAACAGTGAAGAGAAGTTAATATTCTTGCAGACAACCTAGATTTTATCCCTAGCATTGACTTGTAACCTCAAAACTGTCTGTAACTATACATTTAGGGATACACTACTCTCTTCTAGCCTCAACAGGCACTGCATACAATGTGATGCACATACACTAAGGTAGTCATGCACACATACACATAAAATAAAAAGTAAAACAATAAATTTTACTTATGAGAAATAAAAGAGCATGCCACATTATATGGCTGTAAAACAATAATGAAAGAACATTCTATTTAGTGACAGAAAATTATCCCTCAGCTACACTCTTTCTGGAAAGACACAAATGTACATAACAGCAAATATACTTATGTTTACATAAAAATTACTGAGAAGAAATGTAAGAAAATACTAAAAGTTTTATTTGAATGATGAAGGGATAGGAAAAGAAGAAAAAATCTACTTAGATAAAATAACAATAAAAACAAACAAAAACCACAAAGAAGATTGAGTAAAAGATGGTTCCATTAGTAAACCATATAGCCTCAGCTACATAGGAAACGTAGGCTTCAGTCTTGGAACTTCTAGCATAAAAAATGTAAACCTTGGATAAATTACATATAACTTACTAACCAAGGCAAGTGTAGTATATAATTTCTTTTTTCTATTTGTATTTTCATTTTTTAATGAATATATTTGTATTTATTTGTGAGTTACAATGTTATGTTTCAGTCTGTGTTTTTGTTGAGTCATGATCAATTCAGTCTCATTAGCCTTGAACTTGAACCATTTCTCTTTGGTTACTATACTCGAATTCCATTTATTTCCTCCCTATTTTGAAGCCTTTACATGGCATCAAGGACAATTACATTTGATTTGCTATTTATAGGAATCCAGATCTTAATTTTCTTTGATTCTGAGGTAGTCATGTACCCATGGCTGGGCTTAAACTCACTATTTAGTCCAGGATAAGCCAGAACTCCTTATCTTCCTGCCTCTTCCAAGTGCTCAGATTATAGACTTACAAGCCAGGCAGATATGAATCTCTGTATCATAAAGTAAAATATAATTTCCAATCTATAAAATTTTAATGATAATTTATTCACAAATTAAATAAAGCTAGATGACCAGGATCATGTGATTATTACAACATAAACTCTTTACATATAGAAATGAATATTTGGAAGGTGAAAGTATAAACAAAAATATGGGGTGTCCTTTTGATATTGTTGTTATTCTGCACAATAAAAACAAAAATATTATCTATATAATTTGTTAATTACATATAATTTATTAAGCTTTTAAAGTGAGATTCTATTAATTTTGGATAGAAATCTTAAAAGTCTTATGTAATACTTTTCCCATTCAATGAAGGGGACAACTTTGTGAATTTTTAAAGAAATGTATTCTTAGGATATGTTGATGGGTGCTTCTTTTGTGTTCTCTAACTTAATTATGGTGCAGTTAATTCATAATTTGGTTTTCTGATTGATATCATATTGACAGGCTGAATAAATTTAATACAATTGAACCAAATTGATGAAAAACATTGAAGACTATAAGCCACTTGATCCTTCTCTTCTCAAGAAGTCTTTCTCTTGTCTCCCTTCAGTGTTAATAGAGTTGTGAAAACCTTAGAATTGTTCATTTATCTATTATGATGATGTGTTAAACAGGTATACCTGGTGATGTTTTAGGCTCTGTGCTGGAGAGTGTCTCCAGGGTTAGTACATGATAGGCAGATGCTTTACCACTGAGACTGAGTATTTTTAGACATGGTTGCTAAGTAGAATAGGCTGTCCTCAAACACTCCATCCTCCAGTCTCTGCCTTCTGAGAGCTAAGGCCATAGGTGTGTACTACAGAGCCTGACATGTTAACATTCTAAAATGATCACCTGAGCAGTAGTTTTGACACATTTTCTAGTTTTACTGCTCATCTAGAAGTCATTTCATGGTTTTTGCTGTGTTATAAATCAAGGGTTAGGGATTGGCAAGCTTTAAGCCTTATCTGTGGACCCAATCCAACCCCTTGTGTGTGATTGTATTAAGCTAAGAATAGTTTTTAATATTTGAAATTGTTTTCAGAAAATTAAACAGTAGTAATATTTCATGAAATGTGAAAATTTTGTAAAATTCAAATTTCAGTGTCCATGAATAATTTGGGGAGGCACAATAATGTTTATTCATTTCTATGTTATCTGTGGCAAAACAGCAGAATTAAGTAGCAGTGGCAGAAACCATGTGGGTTCCAGAGCCTATATTTTAAAAAGCTTGTTGGACCTTTACTCCCCCCTCTCTGTGATAAATATGTGTAAATATGATTTGGATAATATTGCTTTGTATTTAGAGATGATTCTCTCCCTGCATATATTTTTTCTTTGGTATGAAGGAGAGAATCTAGGACCTCTCAGATGCCAGGCAAGCTCTTTTACAGTGAGCTACATCCCTGCACCAGGTGTTCCTCTTACATAAATATTCCTATCATAAAAATTATTTCTATGCACAAATAGATCTTGGAGAACTCAACCAGAAATTGTATTTTCAATGTTTATATTCTTTTGACTTGCATGTTCTCCTTTCCCAAAGATAGTATAAACACACATACATATTATATGCATACACATTAATTCCCCACCCCAGTGAAAATAAATAAATAGATAAATTAATAAATGTGAAGTGCAAATAAACTGTTCCTCCTGTTCACTGGTCACTTTTCTGTTTCAACGGATGCTATATGTTATACTTCTTTTTCTGTGTTCAGGTTGAAAGTATATGTATTGCAATATTGTGAGCAGTAACAGAAAAACTAACCCATGCATACTGGAGTGTACCTTAGTAGTAGAGGACTTACGACTCCAAAGTTTATTCTCAATACTATAAGGCAAGAAAAAATACACTGCAAAATAGCTGAGGGAGATAGACAAAGTATGGAGGCCCATAAGAAATATGGAAGGCTATTATATGATGACTTAACTGGCTTTCTGGTCTCTGTATTTGATGGCTTACTGAAGTGCCGTGTCGTTATGTTTGTTTCTCTTGTGTATGTATAGTGATCACAGTATTTGAAAGATCTCATACCATTACACATAAAGACCAATAGTGACCAGGGTTTGTTTCTTGCTTATCTCATAGCAAAATCCTCCAAATTTTCATTGGTCAAAATTGTCATCCTACTTCACATGTTTCTTGAATCTACTTGGCAAGCAGAACCTTCAGGATTGGTTGAGATTTGTAAACACTGACAAACTGAGCCCATTAGTCCATGGTCTTGCCCACTCATTCACACACAAATAACTACTGAGCTTTATGTGAAAATGAGTGATTTGCATAGTTGTAACATGGATCAGAGGGTTCACAGAAATTTATTAATGACTTTCTGGTGATGTATAGAAAAAGTGTGCCAATGCTTGTTTTTAGGATCCTATTGATTCTTACCCCTATGTGAGCACTGTGCTTTGGGTATTTTTATGAGTTCTTTATGTTGGGTGGGAGTGACCCTATGAGTAAGTGGTAGGAGAAAACTGGGGATTCTTGGCATCTTACTGCAAACAAAATATCTTCCTACAGTGAAGATTTGTCCCTTTTAAAATAGCAATGAAGTCTCACATTGACAAGCATTGGCTTCTGTAAGGGTGGACTTTTACTGTGAGATCAAGTTTCAGGTTCCCTTCACCCATCATATGCCACCAGCCCCACGCATGGCCACCTGAGGCAATCTCTGCCAAATTGAGACTCTGAGAGGAAAGAGGAAATGACTGTTGGTTAGGCAATCAAGAGCACTGGTTCTGGAGAGCAGAGAGGATTTGCTAAATTGATATCAGGAATAGATGGTTTCATGGGTACCTGATAATTAGAGCCTGACTCATTGCCTGATGACAGTGGTTGCCTTTGATAGGGAACAGCTCGTAATGCTGGAGTTTCAGAGTGGCAAATGTGATTGCCTGTGTCCTGTGTACTGCCGCCTTTGAGTTTACAAGAACTGAAGAGGTCTTTTCTTTCCCGCTTTTTCTGTAATGAACAAATTATCTCTAACAAGCATGCATTAATCATACAACTGAAAGGAAGTTTTTAAGGATCATCATAAACAATTAAGTAATTAAAATAATTTTCTTGGTGTTTATAATAAATCCAATTAAATTCTCAGGCAGCTTTGTTGTTTGGATGTCATATCGGAAAGGGATTCATACCCATGTGTTTTTTCATTCCTAAGCATTTCTAATCAATTGGATGTGGTGCAACAGTTCACAGAAATTCCCAGTTATGCCATTTTTACCATCTGGAGCCACAACTGCATTTGAAGCCACAACTATATTAGATGAGGGCATGGTGACGAATTTGAACTATGTACTTGCGATTCCCCTGAATGAGGAGCTATAACATTAGGATCAGATGTTTAGTGATTGTAGTATTATAATTTCCTTTTTTCTTGTCAAAACTCATGGTAACAAGTTTCTTTTGAGGCTGGGGAGGTGGCTTAGTTTGTAAATCCATTGTTGGACAAGTATGAGAACCTGAATTCTATTCCTATCACTATGACCCAGGTCAAGGAGGAGCCCTGGATCATGCTGGCTAGCCAGTCTAGTGGAACTGGTGAGGTCCAGGACACTGAGAGACACAGTCTCAAAAACAAAGAAGTCTGAGGTTCAAGAGATTGCTCAGTGGCTAAGTGGACTTGTAGCTCTTGTAGAGGACCTGGGTTCAGTTATCAGCACCCACATGGCTAAACTCAACTATTTGTAATTCCACTTCCTGAAGACCCAGTACAATCATCTGGCTTCTTCTAGAACTACACACACACACATACACACACACACACACACACACACACACACACACACACACAGAGTATACATACATGCACTCAGGCAAAATACACATATATATGAAAATCAATAAATCTTTAAAAAACAAACACAAAAAGTAGGACAGTTTTTCAAGGAAGATACCTGGTACAGTCCTCTGACCTCCACAGGCATATACCAGTGCTTCTCAACCTGTGGGTTACAACCCCATTGACAAACTTCTGTCTTCAAAAATATTTATATTATAATTTATAACAGTAGAAAATTACAGGTATGAAGTAGCAACAAAATAATTTTATGGTTCAGGGTGACCACAACATGAGGAACTGTATTAAAGGGTCTCAGCATTAGAAAGGTTGAGAACCATTGATATGGACACATGTGAATACTCAGCCCCTGCATTTATGTCTTCTCCTCCCACAAAATATACATTCACATACACACACAAACACAATTTAATTTTCTATTGTTATGCAGCAGACACACAGAGCCTATGTAGGTACATGTATATAGAAATATGGGAATATCAGCAAGTGTAATGGCACAAACCTTTATTTAATCCCAATTCTTAGGAGACAGAAGCAGATGGAGATCTGTGTTTCTAGGCTAGCCCAGGAAGCATAATATGGCCAAGTCAAAAAATTGGAAGTTTCAAAACAATATCTGTAGAGTCTAACAAAATCTGATTTTCTCTTTTATCCTTTTTCATGTAATGAATCCTACTAATTTCTTCCCAATCAATGGCCTTCATAATTCTCAGCCCATGTTTTCTCTCTGGGAGCCTGTTCCTCATCTTTTAACATGGTCTTTCTTCCTTAAGAAACTTCTCTTCTATGCCATTTATTTATAGAGATGTGGCTGCTGTCTTGAAAGCTCAGGACCTAGCCTGACCTAATGAGAATACTGGACCAGAAATCTTGAACTTTAGCTGACAAAGAACAGCTTTGTTCTTCTATTGTGACAAGCCTTGCAGGAATGCCAGTAAAGTTACAACTTCCTGTAACATCAGGTGCCAGTTCCAGGAGAATTTGGTGCCAGTATTTAGTGAGGAGTGGGCAAAAGGAGAATTAGAATCCTGCCTCTACCAATGCCAGAGGCTAGTATGCCTTTTGGTAGATTTGCTTACACAAACTGTTGTTTTAAGTTTTGTTTTTTTAACAGTCTATTTATTTTTAATTTATGTATGTGGATATTTCACTTACATATTTGTCTGAATGCCACATGTGTGCTTTGTGCCCCTGAAGGCCAGAAAGAGTTGCATTCCCTGGAACTGAAACTATAGATGGTAGTGAGCTACCATGTGAGTGCTGAGAATTCAACCTGGGTCTGCTGGAAGAGCAGCTAGCTGTCTCTACCATAGATTCATCCCTCCAGCCTCATTTAATTTTTAATCTAGGCTAAGATGCTTTCTCCCTTGAATAAACTCTATATAACGCATATTAGCAAATGCAGAAAGACAGCCCTAGTGAGAATGAGACTTCAAGTACTGATTCTATGACAACACTTCAATGGGAAACTAGCCTCTTTGCATTCGATGTAGCCTAAGTTTATGTTCTCATTCTCCTGTCCTCTGAGAGCTATTCAAGGTCTTTACCTTGAAGACTATGAAGTTTCCTTACAACAGTTGCTGTAGGCCATCACAGTATGACTCCAAGCTCTGTGTTCTTTTACTGGAGTTTGGCCATAGAATCTATCTTTTTAAGGCTGGAGACAATTTGGAGAATGATACAGTCTCTTTGGCTTGGAATACCACATAAGCAATGCTATGTGATTAAGAAAACACTAGATTTACAGGGATAATAGGTGAAGCACATAACATTTGATGTACTCCCCAATTTTTATGACTTATTTGAAGGAAGAACAAGAGGCTAATAAAGGCTAACACAGTTCTACACACACAGATCAAGTGAGAAATATATAAATACCTACCATGCACATGTCCTGTTCCCTTCAAACCTGGAGTTTGCTTGGCAAAGTGGAGTGGGAAGAGCTGCAATTCCTAAGTTGCTGTGAAGGGGTGGAAAGAGGAAGCAGGGAGATTTGAAGTGGGAGGGGAAGCTGTGATAACAGATGGGAAGAGATATGGCTCCTCCCATGCCTTCAATTAAGGTAGCAGTAATTTGAGAGAGAGCATGTGGGTATGTTTATGTGTGCTTTTAGTGTGTGCCTATGAAGCTCTGTCCAGCACTTTTCTGAGTTCACACTGTATCTCTCAGAAGAACCCATGCACAAGCAAACATAAATTATGCCCTGTGCTCAAATTCATTTCTCATTGATTAGTCCCACTGAAAGAAATTCAATTTATGCAAGTGTCAAACTTGAACTTGCTGCACTACAACAGTGTGCTTCATTACGAGTATGCACACTGTGGCACATCTGAGGCACTGAACTTCTGATTAGTGGACTGGGAAAATGGCTCAGTGGTCAAAGATACTGGTATGTAGGTCCGATGATGTGTGTTCCATCTTTGGATATCATATGGTGGCAAGACAGAATAGACTCCTGAGACTGGTTTCCTTTATATGTGAATGGTAGCCTGTCTGCTTCTATATGTGTACACACACACACACACACACACACACACACACACACACACACACTTTAACTTCTAATTTGTACATTGTCTGACACCATGCTTATGGCCACCATTATTCAAAAAGTAGGTAATTTGCCTCTTGGTAAAAATGAATGGGCAGTTTGAAAGCTGCTATTGCTGGAATAATATGGTGATTTCTTTTTCAGGGCAAGCTCCTCTATATTCTTTGCAGAGTAGCATTTTCTCCTCATTGGTAATCAACACAGACCATAAATAACCCTTACTTCAATGGGTCCTCTGTGGCTTTCATCCCCTTTAATCTCTAGATTGCTCTCTTTTTCTAAAACTGCTCCAAGATACATTTACCTTCTTTGAGAGGAAAATAGAAGAATATCACATTCTTTATAGTATCCATGCATCCATATTGTCTCATACAAAACAGATCAGTTTTACATTGTATTTTAATTGTGCAAAGATGTTGAGGACAGAACACATTTGTATTATTGTCAATACTAGTAATTGCAGTGATTTTTGAATTGTTAATTACATAGCATTAGATGTGTTGATATACAAAAGAATCAAATTAGAATTGCTACTAATTTTTATTTGAGTATTAATATCGTAAACTTTTTGCTAAAATTACTTCCTTCTACTTATGGAATTCATGGATGATATAGTGTTCCTAACTACTACCAACTCACCCTGGTATCACAGCTACTGCTGCTGCTGTTCCTACTTTCATGACAAATGTGCTTTGGTTTTCTTGTATCCCTATAGTTCTGATAAGCATCTTATACACAGTAGCTCAGCTGTGTGACCTTCCAAAAAAATTCAATCACGTAGCTTCTATCATTAGTTCTGTTAGGATGCTGAGGGTCAGAGAGAATCAATCTTTATCCATAGAAAAAATAAAGTTTCTACTTGTGACCACTGTGTACGTGCAGGAACTAATGCAGCTCAGGAATGTTGTCAATCATTGCCTCTTAGGATCACATGACCTGCCTTTTACATTAATAATGCTATGTCTCTTTGAGTAAAGTGCAGAGGATAGTACATTCTAGGCAAGTGCTGTACCACCAAACCACACCCCCAGCCATCTGTCCTTTTTGTAATACTGAGCATGAATCCCAGGTTGGTACATGCTAAACCTGGGCTCTAACCCTGAGATGCATCCCAAACTCTTCCCTTTTTTCAAGACAGCATAATTTTTTTAATCACCACTACCAAAGGAAATACAGCATCTGGAATGCCAAAAACCTTTTAGATAACTGTCCTAATAATCATTTCCATCTCTTTTTTGAACCTGTACTGCCTTTTAATTTTTTGTTTCAGAGTTAAATATTATTTGCTTATAACAATGGTCATCATCAGATGTCAGAGGAGGAGGTGGAGGAGGAGGAGGAAGAAGAGTGCATTGTATCGACCAATATTAAATTGCTGTGGGGTCTTGTTACTAATTTTCAGTGGCATGAATAATTAAAGCTAGGGTGGAAACAGGCTTCTTTCATGTAATATTGTTTAATTCTTGAGAATGTGCAGCTGAAAGTTCATTGAGGTGGTATTGGGTACTCCAAAATAGCTGACCAAGCATGAACCCAAGGAAGCTGTTAGGGTTTCTCAGAAACAGGAACTGAGGCTTGAAGATTACTGCAGTGCTTTCTCCTTGGAACAGATTTCTGCATAATGTGTAGAGATCAGATCCCTACACCCCCCACCCAGAAGTCAGTAGGAGATTAGATCTCAACTATTCTATAAGCAGATGCACTTAAAAAATAAAGTTAGTTGCTTCCTATTTATCGTTTTTCAATGACATTTGGAATTAGTGCCCTTAAAACTGAGGATCACAGTGCCAGGGAGCATTAGTCTGTGTAGCAATGAGTCATAGTAGTAATAACATGTGCTTTCAGACTCACTGCCCACTACAAGTGCCCCGACAGAAGCAACTGGAACTATTTCCTTGCTTCTATCCCAAGCAGGTGGGTGGCATGGCCCCCTTTTTTTGTGACAAACATGACATTTGGGGGTAAGGAGATTCCTTCTCAACCTTATGTTCAATCTGCTAATATCACAAAATAGTGCCATTTGATGCATTATTTTCCATCTAATTTCAAATGTTAGCATGGGCTGTTGAGCTTACTCTCTTATGTCTTAAGTTTGAGGATTTTTTCCAGTATTGAAATATCAAGGTAGACTGTGATCTGTAGGAATTTTCCTTAATCTTATGGCCATTTTGTTAGTAAAAGCTTTCAACATTTTTCCTTTCTTCTGTCCTTCCTTCCTTCTTCCCTCCCTCTCTTCCTCCCTTCCTTTTTTCTTTCTTAATTTTCCCCCTATATATATCTATGTGTGTATGCATACATGCATGCATGTGTGTGAACAGCTGTACACGTGTGGGAATGAGTATAAAGGTCAGATGTCAAATTTGAGTATGATTCATTAAGGACTAACTTGCTGTTTGAAACAAGGTCTCTTGTTGACCTGGAACTTGCCAAGTTGATGATGCTGGTTGGCCATTTAGTCCCAAAGAACTTCCTGTCTTATTCTTCTGGTACTAGCATTAGGAAAATATACTACCATACTTGAACGTTTATGCAAATTTTCAGATATAACTCTTCCTTACGCCTGCATGGCAAGCACTTTATGGAACTCCCATAATTTCTTCTTAAGTGTATCCTGGAAAACAGAGGAAGAGAAGAGGGAATAGTTATTGTGTGAAGGTGAAAATGAAATATGGGGATGTCTGTAGATGGATTTTGATGATAAATGAAACCATTAGTTAACAATTAGGGACTTTAGCATCTCCAGATTGTGGTAGCCCAAACATCCATGTTCAAGGCCTAATAGAAATTATTGTGAAATTGCTGAGTATAAGAAACTATTCTGGTCTTTCTTTTCCTTCTCTGGAGTTGAGGTTTTGCCTATTCTGAGCCTCTTTCTTCCTTTGTTTATAAGGCCATGGTCATTTGATTATTCTCCATAGTCATACTTTTCACAACTGCTTTTCTTAGTCCTGTTGATCATTTCCAAAACCAAACCCAAACAAAAATATGCTGCATTAGACCTGGAGTTACCAAAGTTTGAGTTGATATCATCCTTTACTTTAGAACCTTTCACCTAGACAAATTGTACTTGTTAGTATTTACCATTCCTATCATGGGCCATTTGCACAAGGCCAGCTCTGACCAAAGGAAAGCTTGGAGGCCACCATCATGGGCAAACTGTATAAAAAACACCACCAGTATTAATTAAATCATTCTGTTTCAAGCAACCACTAAATGTTGACCAAAATATACAAAGGACATGGACCTATCTGTGAGTACTATTCTTCAGCATATATCATTAAAAAATGAGTAGTTTTGTTTTAAGGGGTTAATATCTTTGAAATAATTATTAAGGGTCCCAAGGTTTGTCAAAGAGAAAAGCCACCTTTACACTCCCACGGAATTTGATTTCTCTTGCAGCAGTGGTTTCATAAACACATCATCGACTTCCATTTGATGGAAGCTGGTAGCATGGAGAGATTTATAAAGAGATAATGTGTATTTCAGGTGATAGCTACTCAAGGCTGGTAAAACTCTTAAGGGAACCCATCCTACTTGAGCTCTTATACTTCTACAATTCATGCATGGACATTGTTCCTATGTCTAATGGAATAATTCTGAAATGATTGCATAAATAATATTGAGATTGACCTGGGGGGCAGCAGGGTTTGTGAAATTTTGTGCCAAGTTAAAACAGACTTTATAGGTAAAGCATCCAATAGCTAATGGCAATTTGGATTCTTTATCATGTATACTACATGGACAAAAGGCAATGTTATAAAAACATACATTTTATGTGTAAGATTGTTTATGTTTATATATTTGTACTGTATGCTTGGTGCTTGTAGAAGCCAGAAGAAGTCCTTGAATCTCTTGGAACTGAAGTTATAGATGGTTGTGAATCACATTCAGATGCTGTGAACCCAGTGTAAGAGCAAAAAGTATCCTTAATAGCTTAGCTATCTCTCTAGCAACATCATAAACCATCCTCTAAAAGTAAACAAACTAGACTTCTCAGAGCATGTAGAAATGCATCACCTTTAATGGGAAGTCATGATGATACTGAATGAGTTATTGCTTTTCAGTACAGGGAGAATTAGAAGAACTGTACCTTAGTGGTCAATCTTGACAGTATATGAAGAAAACATTACTTTGGGTTGTTCCAAGTGAGGGGTTACTAATTTAGCAAGAGAAGGCCAAGTGTGCTATTGTATATGTCTTACAGTGTTGAGGAAACACCCCTCCACCCCACACACAAGTATTATCTGGTTCCTAAAATTAGCAATGCCAACAATGTGAAACTAGCACTACAGGTTTAGAATAGGTATAACTCATAAATGGAAGATATATGAGACAGTGAAGGAATTTGTACAGCAATATACCCTATTCTTCCAATTTTTTGTTTTATTTTGTTATCACAGGGTCTTTCTTTTTTCTCATTTTTTTATTTAAAAAGGTTTTTTTTCCATATCTACCAATGCACCGCTCCCTTCCCTCCATCCAGTCCCTCCCAATCCTCTCTCAGCCTCCCCAAAACCATCTCACCTGATTCATTCCCCAAGGTAGGTCAGTTCAGTCTGGCATATCCAGTTAAGGTAAGTCTGCATCCCTCATCCCAGTATCAAGGCTGGGTTAAGTGTTCCTCTGTAGAGAATAAGCTCTGAGATGTCAGTTCATGAACTAGGAACATAGTCTGATCCAACTTCAAGATGCTCCACAAACTGTTGATGCCATTTAACAGTCATTGACCTTTGGAGGGTTTAGTTTCTTTTGTTTTTGAAGATTCCCCAGTGGCTGTAGCTCCAGCCAGCCAACTCTGTGGGACTCTTCCTCATGATCCTGATCCCTTTGCTCTGTCCCTTCAGCTTTACCTGGGAGCTTGACTTGGGTCTTAGCTATGGATCTGTGCTTCTGCCTGTATTCATTGCTGGAGGAAGGTTCTATAAGGACATCTTTCTATGTTATCTTGGCTAGCTTGGAACTTGCATATGGTCCAAACTGATCTCCAACTCATAGAAATCCTCCTGCCTCTGCCTCTCCATCTGCTATCTTTTAACTGGACTAACTAGGATAATGAACAAATGTCAACTTCAACTCAAATCTCCTAAAATTTCCAAGTTGTTTTGTTGTGTATCTTGGTTTTTAAAAATGTAAACTAGTTAAAAAAAGAATAAGACAAAAGCACAAACAAAAATTTAAAACTGCATAGGGCTATAATATAGCTTAGATGGCAAAAACCTTGCCTAGAATGCACATGGCCCTGGGTTCAATATCCAGCACCCTATAAATTGTGAATGATAATGCATGCCTGTAATCCCAGTACATGACTGGTAGAATCCAGAGACTTCGAAGATCAATAACATCTTTATTCATGTATCAAGCTTGAAGCAAGCCTGGGCGACATGAATCCCCCCTTTAAAACCAAACCAAACTCAATATTACAGAATACAATATGCATACAATTTTTTTGTATGGCCATTAAACAGGAAGAGAGGGGACTGAAACTGGAAAAATAAACTTAATAGAAAATAAGAGTACATTTCTCAAAGTTGTTTAGTATTCTTAGGACATTATTTTATTTTTTTAGAGGATGAAGGCACTGATTTTATTAGGTTTTATTTCACTTTAAAGTGTTTCTTTCATATTCTTTGACATAGCATAGCTCTAGTATAGTGATTATACTTATCATTTATGATGGGACTCAATTTTAACTCATACCTGAATATAACTTTCTAGTCATTTGTACATGTGATTTCCCTTAAACAGGAAAAAAAAATGGTGGGAAATTGTAGATGGACTTTTCAGTCTCACTTGCAAACACCTAATTATCTACATGCAAACTTCTTATTAATTATAAAAGATTGAAAAATAGCTTAGGCTTGTTTTTAACTATCTCTTAAAACTTAATTTTTATTAATTAATTCCTATTAATTCTATTAATTTCTATTAATCTATGTGGTGCCCCAAGGCTAGTTTATCCCATCTATATATTTCTCATCCTTCTTACTGCCTCTCCTGGCATCTCACTGAGACTCTATCTTTCTTCTTCCCAGTGTCCTCTGTGCCTGAAAATTCTGCCTAGCTATTGGCTGTTCAGATTTTTATTAAATCAGTCTGAGTGACAAACCGTCACAACCTATAAAAGAGTTACTCCACAAGAAATTGAAGTATCTGTTTATTTCCCAGGATTGGCCAATGCCAGTGTCACTGGCATGCATTTGATTTTTTTTTTTATTGAAAAGGCCATTGAGTGCTAGATATCTTCATGTGTGTCTTACATGCATTCAGACTTTTTTGTCACTTAGATTATAGCTTTGTAAATTGTCTTGAAATTCAAATATAGTTCACTTCCTGTTTTTATTTGAGAAAAAAAGAGAATTGTACTGAGTGGAATACATGACATTAGGAAAGTGACATGTTGACAGGGAGGACTGGGGAAAGGTGCAATAGGAAAATGGAGGATAGATTTCATCAAAATACACTGTAGACATGTATGAAATACTCATATAAAAATAAGAAAAATTAAAAAAGGAATACTCAAACAATCTGGGGAATTAAAAAAAATAAATTGCATGATGTCTCAGTCACTAGGTAAAAACTCTTGCTGCCCATTAATGCAAGCCCGGCAACCTGAGTTTGATACCCGGAGTCCACATAAAAGTGGATGGAGAAAAGGAGTGACTACATATATTGACTAGCACATCTGCACTGTGGCATATTTTCTCACACAATATAAATCATACACACACATGCAGAATAATAAAAAAAACTAGTGTAATTGGAGACAGAGAAAGTCATGCACGTTTACATTTATATACCCACTTTCTTGATACATTGGCCAGGGGTGCACCTATTGAGCTATATATCTATCCAGGAACCTAGAGATATTCAAATACTGAAAGGTGTTTGCAGTGTGAACTCTATGAACTATGCAAGGTAGCCCATGCATTTCCCAGGGGGATGGAACAGATTGCTTTCTTGTTAGCTGAGGGGAGGGGAGGTAGAAAGAATCCAGTAACAGTATCATTCAGGTGTACCTTTTGCCCATCACTACCTGTGTGCTTTAAACTTCCTATTTCCTCCTTATGAATAGTGTTATTTCCACATAATAAAGCACCATGAAAATGCTCATCATCAATCTCTGGGTTGCAAGCTGCATTGCATCTCTGGAAGCCCCTTGTGAGTCAGCCCATAAGTAATGATTGGGGAGATTGAACTTGATTTCCTGAAGACCCAGCAATTTGACATTGGAGTCAAAGCTAGGCTCATGTTTCTACAACCACTGGATCTCATGTGGATTCTGGTCTTCACTCATCTCTCTCTCTTCTCTTGCTTCCATGTAACACTAGTGTCTTGTGAGAGTTAGAAAGCATTGCTTATATTTACAAAGTGAGCTCTTTCTTTGAATGGCTTTCTGTCACTGGCCTGCTTGGCTAACCCAGACCTAGTGACCAGGGATTTCCTCTTATTCTCAGACTTCTAAGCAGTAGAACCTTGTTTCTGAGAGGCTTCCATGGGCAACCAGTGCTTTATTATAAAACATCTGAGGATCTGTTAAAGAACCTGGTTCTTCCCTATCTGAGAGTGAATTAACCTTCTTAGGATCTAGAAACTTGTTTTTATTTCTCCAAGATTTTAGATAAGCCCTTATAATTCTCTTCCTCTCCTTTGGGTTGGGAATTATACAAAGTAAAACAGGCAAAGAAAAGATCCACCAAAGCTAGGGCCAAGCAAGAGATGTTGGTGTTGAAATGTTTTCAGGTAAGAATATGGCATCTTTGTAAGGTCTTTCAAATCATTATACATCCCAGTTTGGAGCATAAGTTATTTTTATTTTTATTTACTTTTTTCCTTCTTGACAGACATGGTTATATAAGTAGCTTTCAGAATAAGACATAAAGATTTCAATTCTCTCATCATTTGGTTTCATGAGATCCTAGAGACCTTTTCAAGAGCTCTGGCTATTGTATGCAGAAAAAATACACAACAAATAAGGAGAGAAATCGACTGAACTTTAGAGTACAACTTGGAATGTGTACTTCTTGCTTGCTTATTCAGGTTGAAGAGCTACCTTATGTCTTGGCAAAAGGAAAAAGAAAAAGAAAAAGAAAACAAAACTCAAAATAAAAGCCAAGATTGCAGGGCAGCAGTGGTTACAGATTCATTTTTCTTAAGTCATAATAACCAAGCCAAGCAAAATGCACTGTAGACAGAATCCCAAACCTGGTGGAGCTGTTTTTTACAGAACTGATATATATTGAGGAATTGCATTCCCCAGAGTCTCCACAACTTTAGCATAAGCAGCAGGTTGTTTATGGTCATCAACTTGTGGAAACAAGAAAAGTCATATCAATAGTTACCAGAGACTTGAGGATGAAAGGAAAGACAGAATCGTGAAACCAGAGCTGGCTATCCTTAGCTTGGGCCACTCTCTGAGATCCTCCTTGGTCCCAGAGGATCCTGCCTTGTTCCTTGGTGATACAACAAAGTGGAATGGGATTTACACACACACACACACACACACACACACACACACACACCCAGAGAGAGAGAAACACGTGTGCATCTATATACATATTATATGCATATATACACACATGTGTATATATACATATACATATTATTTATACATACATATATATGCATGTATACAGAGAGAGAGAGAGAGAGAGAGAGAGAGAGAGCCTGTGCCCAATTCACACAGCTCTCTCCTCTCCTCTGCAGTTTTAGCTGGTATAGTGCTATGTCCCTCCATTATTGTCCTGCCACACATAGAATATCCATAGAATAGATTAGGTCGATGCTGAGCCAGCAGGACCCAGTTCCTTTGTTAAGGTCTTTTCTGTGTGAAATAAAGTTCAGACACTGGCATAATTTAAGTGCTTCTTTTAGTCTTCTGTCCTTGGAAACTGCATTATGCCATACTATCTGAACTTTTTTTTTGTCTGTGTTGGTAGAAAAATTCCTCTGGGGGAGGGGTGCAAGCACACAGACTTCTAGGCTCTCTCCTTCCTTGCAGTTTCTCACTGAGTAGGTCTGAGGTGGCTAAATTTTATCTTTAAGAAGTTTCCAGAAGGTAATAATTCTATATTTTTGATGAGCACACTTTGACAAGCAAGAAGAAAAGGAGAGTTGGGAAGAGTTGAAGATTTAGCGATAAAAGAGACTGAAGAGTAGTGACTGGTCTGGCAAGCTCTGTTAGTTAAGATATACATAGCATCTATGCTGTGGAAGGAGGTTAGTCAAATCTGTTATAGAAAGAAAGCTTTTACCTGGCACAGCTTAAGGCCTGCAGTTCCAGCTACTGGGATGTTTGTGAAATGAGAAGATCTCTTGAGCTCATGAGTTCAACACCACCCCAGATAACATAATGAGTCTTTGACTGAATGAATAAAAGTTTTATAAGGATTTTAAAAAAAAAAATCTTTCTTTAAGGTCTGCTGAAATGTGACTGCCTACAATACAATTTCTTCTTTTTTTGGTTTTTATTATTCAAGAAGATTTTTTTTTTATGTAGTCTTGGCTGTCCTAATACTCACTTTTTAGACCAGGCTTACCTCAAATTCAGAGATCTGCCTGCCTCTGCCTCCCAAGTTCTGGGATTAAAGTCATTTGCCACCACCACCTGATTCCAATTGTCTTCTTCTTCAGTTTGGCATTTCAGATCTCTTAAACTTAAAACTCTTTTCTATGCTACCAATCAGATAGACTCAGAAGACATTTACTATCTCCTCTGTGGCTGAGAGTATTTACAGTCCACTGAACCCAGTACAGTGACCCTCAGCTCCCCAGGGCTTTATTCTTCTTGGCCCTATCAACCTTTAAAGAGACTCATTTGAGCTCTAGGGCTTTACAGAGTTATGGGTGAGCAAGCTTTTCTAAAAAGGGACAGGAAATGCACATTTATTTTTTCTTTAAAGATCTTTTTTTTTCTTTTTATGATTATCTGGGTACAGTATATCTTCAGATTGAGTTTGTGGTTAAGGATGTTCTTAAACTACAGATCCTGCTGCCTCTAATTCTCAAGTTCTGGGATTACAAGTATACTGTGCCTAATAAGACATTTAGGTGATTATTGTGTCTTCCTAACCAGAATGAAAGCTTCTAGATTGGATTTTTGTGGATTTTGAACTTTTGTTCTAACATATATTTTGTAATGACAGACAAAATATATATAATATATAAAATGGTGATTAAGAGTGAAAAAATAAATACACCCCAAGTTGAAAGCACATGTTGGAATGGGCACAAAATGAGAGGCACTGATGGGGATTTCCAGTGTTACTATCTTATTTTTCCAGCTTTATTTCCATTAGTGATATGTCATAGGTTTGTTTATTCTCCTTTCAATTCCTACTTCTAAGTGGCTCATGTTGATCCCTATTTAGTACTGTGGGCTAGTGTTCTCTAACTGTGGAGGCCCAACTAGCTTCTTAAGCATCATTGTCATATGCAACTTCTCCAGACCCATGGAATCAAAATTTTGTTGCTGTTGTAGCTAGAAGCTCTAGGTAATTCCGATGACTACTGAAATTTAAAGACTTATTCATTTTTTACGTGTATGAGTGTTTTTTTCTGCATCTATATATGTGAAACACATGAATGCCTTGTGCCTATAAAGGTGAGAAGAAGGTGCCAGATTCTTTGGAAGTGGAGTTACAGAGAGTTATAATCTGCCTGTGCTGGGAAATGACCCAGGTCCTTTGAAAAAGCAGCAAGTGTTCTAAATTGCTGAGCCACCCATCCAGTCCTATACCTAGCACTCTCTAACCCAAAAACTGAAGTTTAAAAGTCAATGTAAGGCCAACAAGCTCTGCAAACCTTCACACTGAAGCCATATGGAGAATTTGAAAAAATGAAAGTGCCCATGGCTCACCAAGCAATGTTCAAGGAATCATTACTAGCTGGTTTCCTGGGAAATAAAGAGTCCTGATTGATGATATTTGCCCATTTTAGTCTTGTGAACACTCCAACTATTGCTAGCTTGAAGCTACAAATATTGATGGTCCTGAACAGAGCTTGGAAGACATGTAGACTGTCAGCTTTTGGGAGATTTAGGTGTCAATCTGGCTTTAGACTCATTGATCTAGATTGTGACTTGAGTCTCAGGATTTGTTACCATCCTCTCCCCATACCAGGTAACTCCAATGTGGAATAGAAATGAAGTGAATTTGTTTTGAGTATTAATCCATTTCACCCAACTGTAGTGGAGAGTGAGTATTTCTACCTTGACCTTTGGGCGTGGCCTTTGGACACCATAGATCTGGTGAACACCTGACTGACACTCTCCTCACACTCCAAATACTGGTGCCCAGAGGCCATGTGTGTTCCCCCGATACACACTGGCCATAGGCCTCACGCAAAGATCAAAGTTAAAATACCTGCTCTCTACAATACCCAAGCATGAGCAAAAGTAACTCCTGCTCCTTTGGCTTAATTACCTCTGCACTTTGGCAGCGATAATGCCTGTTCTGTAAGGAAGTCAATGTTTTTACAAACTAGAAGGAATAGTTGAGTAGGTATTTTATGACAATTGTACTTCCTCCAATTTCCCCTCAAAAATGTTTCTGTAAACAAGACTAAATGTGATAGTAAAATACAAATAATTAAAATGAGATATAACAGTCATTTCACTCAAGTAAAAATTTTTGACCATAATGTAAGGCTGAGATAATTTTTCTATATTATAGAAATTTATGGAAGTTATCAATGTTTTATGTATGTTGTAAAAATTGGTTTCAGATATTCTAAAATGTTTTATTAACATGGTACCTGTCTTAGTCATGGTTTTTATTACTATGAAAATACACCATGACCATGGCAATTCTTATGAAGGAAACACTTATTTGAGTTGGCTCACTTATAGTTTCAGAGGTTCAGTTCATTATCATCATGGCAGGGAGCATGGTGGCATGCAGGTAGACAGGGTGCTGGAGAATCTGCTTTGAGTCCCACATCTTTTACATAACAGGAAATGGTCTGTCACACTGAGTGAAACTTAAGCAAAAGAAACCTCAGAGCCCTCCTCCACAATGCCATACTTCCTCCAAAAAGACCATACCTACTCCAACAAAACCATACCTCCCAATAGTGCTATATCTTTGGGAGACATTTTCTTTCAAACTAACATTTCATTCTGTGGCTTCCAAAGGTTGTAGCCATATCATAATGTAAAAATGCATTCAGTTCAACTTCAAATGTCTCCATAGTCTACAATAGTCTCAAACTTGTGTCAAAGTCCAAAATCTCTTGTGAGACCCATGACAATCTATTAAATGTAAGCCCCCTGTAAAATTAAAATCAAAGGGTGGATCACATACTTCCAACATATATGCCAGAGAATATACAAATATACATTACTATTCTAAAATATAGTGAGAAATACTGGACAAAAGTAAGAGAGAAAAGCAGTTGGGAAAGCTCCAAACTATACACCTCCACCTCTGATGTCAAAGTGCTTTTCAGATCTCCAACTCTGATCAGCTTTGTTGATTGCAAAACACTTCTTTTTCTTGTGCTGGTTCCACTCTCTGTTAGCAGTTTGCATTCAACAAGTATCCTACAATTCTGACATCTCTTACATCTTGGGTTCTTAAAGGGAGTCCAGGCTTAATTTCATAGCTTCATGCAATGGCCTTTCTAGGCCTACATTCAGGGACACCCTAGACACATGCCTGGGCTCAGCAGCTTTTCTTAATTTTGAAAACAAGTTCTATAACCCCGTTTTTCTAAGTCTAGAACCTCGTGATTAAAACTGCCAAGTTCTACTTTCTGGGGCTGGAACACAGCCCCTCATTCAAATACATTTTCACTAGCTTTCTGTTATTTTATGGTTCTCTTCTCTGCCTAAACTTAACTGTTCTAAGAACTTGCTCTGTAGACTAGGCTGGCCTGAAACTTAAACTGCCAGCCTCTGCCTTTCCAGTGCTGGGATTAAATGTGTGCATCACCTCACATGGTGCTCTAAAGTTTTGCTCGGTTCTTCTTCACAAATTATAAACTTAGCTGGGTAGGATCTTGCTCTGAGCTGGCTGGGATATTGCTGTACCTTTATTCAATTTCTTAATCTGTTCATCTCTGCAAACACAAGATTTAGCTCCATTCCACTTTCTGGCACTCTTTTTCTCCTCAAAATTTACATTTTGTAATTTATCCTGCTCAGCTGGCTCCTTTTCATTATAAATCTTCGTTAGAGTTACCATTAATAACTACACAACAGAGTCTATAATAGGCTGTTTTGAAATTTTTCTCTGCCAATGAAATCAGTTCAAAACTCTTCACTTTAGCCTCAGACAGGTTCTTTGGACAGGGCAAAAAGGCAGTCACATTTTTCTACAAAATATCATAAGAATGATCTCTAGGCCACATATTAATATTATTCCATAATACATCTTGAAACATCCCCCACAATCCAAGTCATTCTCATTGCCACTGCCTTCCATGCTACTACTTGTATGGCCCATTGAGCAACACTTAAAGCATTTCACTGCTTTTCTAATCCACTGTCCCAAGGTCCATATTCTTTCAAACAAATAAATGGTCAGGTCTATCACAACAATACCCCAGTCCCAGGTATCAACTTTTGTCTTAGGGTTTTATTGCTGTGAAGAGACAGCATAACCACAGAAACTCTTATAAAGAAAATATTTAATTGAGGTGACTCACTTTCGTAGGATTAGTCCATTATCATGAGAGAGAGCATGGCATTATGCAGGCAGAAATGGGCCTGCCTAATAGCTGAGAGTCCTATATCTGGCAGACAACAGGAAAACCCTCCTCCACAGTGATACACTTCCTCCAACAAGGCCACACCTACTCCAACAAAGCCACACCTCTCAATAGTGCTACTCCCTTTGGGGGCCATTTTCTTTCAAACAACCACAGTACCTGAACTTAAAGTAATAGTGTTTTGTATTCTGAATAGTAGAATGAACAATAATTGTGACGTCTAATTTTTCTAAAAGACAAAGAAAATACCATGGCATGTGGCATTTAAAAAAAATTCATCTTAGTGTAAAAGGTAGACCATTAGGTGATTTTCTTCTGTTCTGTGTTTTGCCATGGTCATGCCTGGAAAAAATGCAATTTCTCACACCTTTGGAAAGAAAAATGGCTTAATAAGTGCAACAAATATATAATTGATTAAAGCTAAAATGAATCATTTATTCTAGTGTGACATTTAGAGTCTTCTGATGATGAGTAAAAATAAAAGGCTATTAGGAGTAGGTTATCTTTCATGTACTTAGATGAAATCATCACTTAATACAAAGATGCTACTAATTAATGTCCATTAAACACAAATAAATCTGGAAACCTCACCTATTAGATTGTAGGTGATAGTGATTCAGTTCCTCTTAAGCCAGTGATTCACTGTGAAATATTAATGCTATATGAGAAAAAGGATAATATATGTGGATACATGGAAATGAATTAACTTATTTTTTCTACTCTTGGGTATCTTTTAAGTTTTTCATAAATCCTTTTAAATATTCATTATAGGTATATCATTTATACCTGTTATGCCCAGCAAAATTGGAAACATAAGAAACAGTTCTAGCTTGCAAGACTAGAGGAAAAAATAGAATCTAATACATTTATCTGCAAGTCCATATTCAAAGTTTTCCCAGATGATCATCTCCAAATTCAGAAAAGCAATGAAAATTACGTTATTTTTATTCATGTTCTTTTTTTCCTTCATGTATGTCTGTGTATCAGTGGTTACATGGTGCTTACAGAGGTCAGATGAGGGCATCAGATCTCCTTGGAACTGGAGATGTGGAAAGTTGGAAACTACTATGTGGGTGCTGAGAGCTGAGCTTCCATCCTCTGCAAGAGCAGCAATTGCTCTTAACTTTCAGTCAACTCTTCATTCCCAGAAAAGCAATTTTAATGAGGTAATTAACAAAAATTTTACCCACCACCTTGTGTTTCTTGACCGTGTATAGGGTCACCTTTTCCTGTTATTTCACATTTATTATTTATTTATGTGTAAATCAGAACTGTGCTGCCTATGATGACTATTTTAAAGTTTGTTCATTCAATGAGCAAACTTGACTGAGTCTACTAAATGCTGAGATGTGCTACATAGTGGAGTCACAGCAGTAGACAAAGTCAATAAGTTCTCAGACCTGGTGATGCTAGAGCTCTACTTGACTATAGACTGATAAGGTGACTTAGATGAACACTTTGCATCAGAAGAGCTACTAAAGGATACAGCTCAGAGCCTCATAAGCTTTGGAGTTCTCTATTTTTGTTGTTAATTGATAATAAAATTGACTGTTATCACCTCTTCCTCAAGACTTTTGCTTTTCTTATGTCTTTATTTGCCTACTGGTATAATCTGATTCCCTATGCCTCAACAACTTCATGTTAAATCCATCAAGCTACCTTAAAATATGTGGAAGAGATTATTTAAAGAAGGTTGCTAATGGAGCTATGGAAGTAGCTCATTGGTTAAAAGCACCTGCTGCTCTTGCAGATGACTCAGTTTCAATTTCCACTACCTACAAGGCAGCTCACCACCATGTGTAATTTCAGTTCCTGGGGGCTCAACTTCTTCTTGTCTCTGTGAGCACTTCATGTATGTGATGAATATACACACATGCAGAAAACCACTCATACATATAAATTAAAAATAAATAACAAATTGCTTCTTTAACAAAAGGATTTTTGATACTTAAGTAACAAGGGCAGAATATTGTGATGGGAGTATGCAAAGTATGGACTTGTTCAAAGGTGTGAAGACAGAAAATTTCAAATGCAAGAGTGAGAGCAAGTATGTTAGGTATTTTAAAACTATTGTCCTTGGCTAGAGTAATCCACAGCAGAAGTGGTATGGATCTGAGATTGGATAGTTGCAGCTCTTATAGAACCACTTTTTGTATAGGCTATGGTAGTCTCTGTTATGTGGTTCAGGACAACGAGTGAGGACCCTTTCTTCTTAATCTCCCAACAATTAGTTTTTTATCTTGTTAGAGTTAAAATGGTGGTTGGGTTTTGTTTCCGATCACTTCCCTATTTCTTTCACAAAATATAACACCCAAGGTAGATTAAGAGGTAGACTTTTGGGAAAGTGATTTGATCACAAGAGTAGGACTGCAATAAAGGGATTAGTGTCCTTAGAGGTCTGAGGGAGATGTTTGCTTCTCTGCTACCTGAGGATGCAGCAGGAAAGCAGCATCTTTGAAACAGAGAGCAATGAATTACAAGATACCAGTGCTGCTGATGCCTTGCTTGATCTTGTACTTTCAGAAATTAGAAAAATAAAACTGTTATTTGCTAGGTGGTGGTGGCACATACCTTTTAACTCAGCACTTGGGAGATAGATGCAAGTGGATCTCTGTAAATTCAAGGCCAGCCTGGTCTACAAAATGAGTATGAGTTCCAGGACAGCAAGGACTAACCATAAAAAAGAAAGAAGGAAAGAAGAAACATTTTTAATTTTGAATTACTCATTACAAGGCATTTTGTTATAAATGGACCATAACAGATACCCTGAATATTGTAATGTAATATCTTAATTATTTGAGAATTTTATTCTATATAATTTTATTGTATTCACTTTCTGCTCTCTCCCTCAACTTCTCCAAGATCTACCCTCACCTCCCTATATCTTCCCAACTTTGTATCCTTTTTACATGTAAGAGAAATTAACTTTTAGGGATTTTTATCTGGCATTTAGGCCACTGTCAGTCTGTCTATATGAAAGACCAATAGGTTTGTTATAAATTTGTATAAAATAGGACATAATACAATTTGTGGAAGTGTTTGAGATGCTAGTTGAGTGGTTGTTGTATTTTGTTGTTTGTGGTTAGCCAAGATATCTAGATTAATAATTCCTCTACTTGACAGTTTATAAATAGTGCCTACTATATGCTCAGAACTATTCTATAAGTACTGAATGCTGAGTGTAAAGAAAAATACTGTTTATGGTCTAAATGTTATTAAAAGGTAAGTGTGGTGGTTATATTGATTGTCACTTTGACAGGATCTAGAATCATCTAAGAGATACATTGCTGGGCCTGTGCGTGAATAGTTTCTAGACTCAGTTAACTGAGATAAGAAGACCCAGTCCATGGGCTAGGACAAAAGAAAAGCAAATAAAACAGCAAATTGAGTGCTAGCATTTATCCTTCTTTGATTTCTCAGTGTGGAAACAATGTGACCAACTCCTTCACATTCCTGCCATCTTTTCCCCTACTATGATAGACTGCATCCTTAAACTGTGAAGCAGAGGAAGTACTTCCTTTGTAAAGTGTCTTTTGTCGGATATTTTGTGGCAGCAATGAGAAAAGTAACTAATGCAATATGAGTGTGTAATAGTGTGATATTGTATACTATTGCTGGAGAATCATTGTGTAAGAAAACCTCATGCAGGTTGAGGGCTAAGGATGTGAATCTAAAGGGGAAAGGATACATTTAATTGTGGAATAAAGTTTGATGTGTTTCTGAACCATACAAGTACAGACATATGGGAGACAGTTGGATTTTCCATTATCTATTGGTTCATGGCAAACCATCCTGAAGCTTAATGGCTTAGAAAAACAACAGTTTATTATTTCTTGCCTTTCTTTGGCTTTTCTGGACAGTTCCAGTGTTTGTTTTGCCTTTTCTCTCTTCTGATTGCATTCATCTGAGGCACAGTTCATCAGAAAGGTCTCAAAAATCTCAGGTCATATTTTTTAGTGGCTTCTAGATATGAGTACTTTTTCAAATGGTCTCTGATCTGCCAACAGAGCAGATGAGCCTTATTTTTTTTTTTGTATGGTATTCTCCAAATAGATGGCAAGGTGATGTGTGTGTACAACTGTGTCTTCTTAAACTCCAGCTTTTAAAGATAAAGGACATCATGTTTCCACAATACCAGCCCAGACCTGAAGGACCAGAAAGTAGACTCATCCATTGTCCTAATGAAAGGAACAAGAAAATCTCATTGCATGGAGTCTTCTCACACAAAGTAGGTTCAGGGCCACTTAGCATAATGTATCACGGCCTCAGAGCTGCCTCTAAATTTAGTAGAGTCACTTGGCCACTGAAAAGTTTGAAGTTATCAAATAATAAGTTAGAGGCTAAATTCTGACTACATGCCATAATACAAAAACCAGAGAGTAATTTCTCACTTATTCCAGTTGAAATAAAATGGCATTTGATTACCTAACATACAGTTATTCTACAAACTTTGGTAGAAAAATTTAGCCTGATGGTGAACCTAAGTTGACTGTATACCATGGGCTGAAGAATTTAACCTCATATCTTGAAGTGAGTTCATAAAAACTAGACACTAAGTTGGCATTCGATTCAATTCTTCATCTTACACACTATATTCAGTGCCACCCCAAGGGATTTATTATGTTTAGTGAAGAACACCTAAGTTTGATTTGTCATGCTGCTGCAAAAGTCCTTTGAGTCACCGTCAGTGTGTAGATTAAATACAAATGATCATGATGATGCATGTGATGATGAGGATTGATGATGTAGGTAAAGATGACTTTGATTTTGCAGATAGGAATTATGACCTAGTATAGGCTAGACAATTGTTCTATCACTGAGGTATGTTTTAAGCTCTCATTTTGAATATTGTTGAGCTGAGTAGTGCCTGAGGTACTAAAATCCTATAACTAAATACAGTGAGAATAGAAGGAAACAGTCTAACAACAGTGCTGAATTTTTGAGCAGATGCAAATTTTGATGTTTTTAAGTGTTTGAAGGTCTATCATGTGTCAGGCAGTAGGATTTAAATGAGTAATTCTAGGCATTAAAACTAGAATTAATAGGTATGAAATGAGAACTTAGAAAAATATGACATTTGTTTAAAAATGGACCACCCTTTAAAGTAGTGAGTTTTCTACAAACCAAGAGTTTTGGAAAAATAATAGCTAGTTCCTCATGAGCTGGTTGAAGAATTTGTTCTAGGATTGGGTTACAGGTTGAAATGATAATCACCTAAATTGTTGTCACCCTGGTTGATATTATAAATTACACATGGAGAAATCTTAACTAAATCCAATACAAACAAGCTGGAACAGAAAAATGGATGTTTGTTTCAATGATGGCAAATTTCCAGCGTAGGATTAAACTGAATCAAGAGGTCATTTAGTCAGTATGTAGGACTGGCTATACATTTTTCCCTCCTAGTATGGAAATAAAAGTTTGAAGTCCCTTTAAAAATGTCCTAGAATTTAACATTGGTTTTCTGACTATTTTTTTGGCAGCTTTTATTTTACATACCATAGCTACAAAAGAGTGTTCTTCCATTTGGTGATAATGACCACGATTCATTACCTCTGAAAGATTTTTCTCAACTGTGTCTATTTTTCTCAGCATGGTGATAACCTCTTTGCCTAGCCTTAAGTGACACATTCATGCCTAGAACTCAGCGTAGAGTGAGCTTGATTGTAATGTTAAGGATAAAGAGGTGGAGCAGTTCTGAAGTGAAAAAAAAATGGGGTGTGGTATTCTTAAAGAATGAAAGGGTGGCAATTAGAGAGACCCTATAGCAGGTAAGAGCACTGTTTGCTCTTCCAGAGGACTCAAGCACCCACATGAAGGTTCACAGCTGTCTGGAACTCCAGTGCCAGGTGACATGACGCCATCTTCTGATCTCTGTTGCCACTCTATATGCAAAAAGTACACATACACAGATAGACCAAACACCTTTACACATAAAAGAAAATGAGAAAAGGAGAAAGATGAATGAGTCTAGCAGTTGATGTCTACTCTGTTTAGCAAATCTGACTCAAATTAAGAAAGAGTTTTTATTGCATGGATTCTATTTGGTATTAGAAGAAAAACTAAGAGCCAGATGCTCCAGGGAAAGATGAAATATCAAAGAGATACAGAAACAAATCACAGCCATTTTCACTTAGCCAATTCCTTAGGCCTGACTCCACAAATTCTCTGACTCCAAATCGCTCTGTCCTCAGCTGAAAAGGGAAGTGTCCAGTCAATTGAAAAAGTCCAGCCTATCTTTCTTTCCCTGCTCAGCCATCTCAGTTCCTAGTTCAATGTCCCTAGTGCTAGGATTAAAGGCATGTGTTTCCCAAGTACTGGGGTCAAGAACATGGGATCACAAATCCTGGGAATAAAGTTATGTGCCACCACCTCCTGGCTCTGTTTGTCCTTGAAATGCCTCTGTGTGATAGAATTAAAGGCATGGGTCACCACTCCCTGACCTTTATGGCTTGGCTCTGTTTGTCTTCTGATATTTCAGAATATTTTTATTAAATATATAATATATCAAGACACATACTTACTTTTTGAGAGTATAATATAACATTTATCTCATCATTTTCCTCCCTCCAACCCCATCATATACCCATCTTTATACTTTTAAATTCATTGCCTCTTTTTTATTAACTATTATTGCATGTATATATACATATATATTCCTATATATCACCTACTCACTCCATAAAATGTTACTTGTGTGTTTGTGGGGCTGATTGTTTAGTATTGGATAACCAATTTTTGTGCCCTTCACTGGGGGCGATTATGTTTCATGCTCTCAGCATTTTTCTGTTTTCTGTAGTTCTTTGTGCAGGGTTCAGGCCTTGTGGGCTTTATCCCATCTATTTTGGCATGTCCATTCAGGCTGTCCTTCTTCAGCTCATGTCTCAGCAGTCATGTTGGTAAGACTTTATGGGTGTAGCTTATGACATTATTAGGAGACACAATCTCACAGAAAACACTCTGGTCTTCTGGCTCATTATATATTTCTACCTCCAGTTCCACAATGATCCCAGAGACTTAGGTATGGGGGTGTTCTGCAGATGTATCCATTGGGACTGAGCTCTACAACTCTGAATTTTGATTGGCTGTGGTTTTATGTAATGCTTTCTGCTATAAAGAGACATTTCTTCATGATATATGAGGACTACACTTATCTGTAGGTATAAGGATAAATATTGAGATTTTTTATTAAAGATCATTGTGGTTTTGTAACGTAGTGGTTATAAATGTTCCTCCAACGTCCTTAACTTTATTCTCATTGAGTAGTTAACTAGATTTCCAGTGCCATGAATGGATTCTCTCTTGTTGAGTGGGTCTTAATGCCAATTAAAGAGGCTTTGGTTAGTGCGAAGATACAGATGCATACTACTGCACCCTTAGGATTATAGTGCAATGCTAGTCATTGATCTGGTTGATGGGCATCTTAGCTGGATATGACTTTTGTTTGCCTCTCTCCTTTGGAAGCTTGCATGGTACCTTCTGATATAATAAAAGCTACTCTTCAGAGAGGAGACTTTCAGCTCAGAGGTGTGGAAGTTCTATTTCTGAAGTGCCTGACATGATGTCTTCCTCAAAAGGGACATACTTCCTGATTCTGGTGAGCAACCAAAGGTAAGAGGAACAGGCTGCATATTTTGTGAGTCCTGGCCAACAATTCAAATGAGGGCTCCTCATGACTTTGAAGTAGTCTTTGTCTCTTCAAGACATTGTTAATCCAGATGAGTAAAGTTCATTAAAACTATACATGTGTATTTATATACAATTACATGTATTTACAGTTTGGAGGATTTTTTTAAAAAGTTAAAAGTGTGATTATGCTTTTTTCAGATACTTTATTGTGATTTTACCCTCCTCTCTCCTTTTATATTTACCTCCCTCCCCTTACCCAGGGAAACTTTTCCTTCTACATTTCTATAATCAGATGATTTGTACCTTTAGATTTCTCTATTACTTTTAAGCCTCTTCATTCTGGCAATGGTCCCATTTTACTTTCATGATTTCTAAAGTTGCTCCAGGCTATGTACTCATATCTGAAAATTAGGATCTAGGACCCTCAAGTGGGAAGGAACATGGAACATCTGTCTTTCTTGTTCTACATTACCTCCCTCATATGATTATTTCTAGTTTAATTATTTTGCCTGCAAAGTTTGTCATTTCATTTGTAAGAAATAGTTTAATATTGACATCTTAGCAATATAAAATGTGTTTTAATGTTAAATTTCATCCTTCTAGGTATGGCATTTGTATTTAATAAAATGTTTTTGTCTTCTGTATAATCTTGTTAAAAAAACTGTATATCATAATTCTTTAATCTAGCATTTCTTCTTTGAGATTATTTTAAGTCAAGGAACAATATTTCCTAGGGCCTACTCATGTTTTTATGTCTACCTTTTAGTTTCTTTGGAAAAAAAATTTATATATACATGTGTGTATGTGTGTATGTGTTGAGATTTCTGTCTTGGCCATTTCTTTCTGCTGAACCAGCCGATTGTTTAATTATCCATGTTAAAAATTTGACATTTTTGTAAAACTGTGCATCAAATTCCTGGAAAAGTTTACCATATCAGCTAGTACCAGGACCACATAGAGGTAGAATTATAATGGATGTACCAGCACACAAATTAGTTCAGTCAATATATCCATTGCTATTTTCTTTCAAGTCTGAAACTTAGTGGGAACTTGAATGAACAGGCAGTGATTTATCAGCCAGCTTATCAAGCAGGGACAATGACAGTCCATTCCAGTCAGCTCCTTTAGTGGCTCTATGCAGTTCTTGGAGAACTGGGACACATATTGAGACAGGTTCTCTAAGAAAGCCTTATGACTTGCCAGGTAGGCTAACCTTGCCTTCCCTGAGCATCAAAGACAAGCCTGTCCCTGCCTCTCTAGCTTTGGAATTACAAGAGTACCTGCCCCCAAACTATATATAAAAATTTATTTTTGTCTATGTCTTTTGCCAGTATGTATCTCAGTCCACCATTTGGAGGCTGGAGAGGGTGCCAGATCCCCTTAAATCCTGGTTAGAGATTTACAGGGTTACAATTTGTGAGCCCCCACATGAATGCTAGAAACTGAACCCAAGTCTTCTGATCAAGTGCTTTTAAAAGCTTAACAGTTGAATCCTCTAGCCAGTCCTGTACCTGCCAAATGTATATATATTTCTGGGAGTTCAAATGCAGGTCCTCATGCTTTCATAGCAAACAATTTACCAATTGAATTGTTTTTCCAGCTGTGAGCTTTCATAATTTCATCTTCTAATTGTCATTACAGCTTAAAATCCTACAGAAGAGC
>PVIH01016841.1:0-20011 GCA_004025045.1 Sigmodon hispidus
AAAATAAAGGAAAAAAAAAAAAGAAAACATACACAGTCACCAACATTAAATGGACCACATAAGTAATATTTATTTATTTATTTATTTATTCATTTGTGTATTAAAGAAAAAGAGACTATAGATTTGAAGGGCCTATGGAAAGGGCTGGATAAAAGGGGGAATATTATAATATTTGAAAAACAAAACTGAAATATTACTTTGGCTTCGGATCACATAGATTTAAGTAGAATATTCAGGATTTGGAGGTAAATATTTTTCCAGAAGAGCTTATAATTCTAACCACGAGGGTAAGATCTTCTGCTTAAATATCTGACACCATGTGGGGTCACAAAATGAATATGCTCATGATCATTTCAATAGCTCTGTCAACTGAAAAAGGGGAGCAGAGGTGTGATTTAATAAGTGGCCTTGTAAGGAAATAAACAAATATGGTAGAAAAGAAAGAACCAGGCTCAGAAGTGAATTCTCTTTCCCAAGAGGCTGCTAGGGAGACTGAGGAATTGGAATTTATAAAGTGAGATGTGGCGATGAGTGTCACAGTCCATCCTGTATACTTGACACATGGGTTCTGATGCCCAGAACTCATTAATAAGAAACTGAGAAAGGACCAACAGAGATTCCATTGTGTGATGTTGCCTGGGAGAACACACCAGGCTCCCCATATGGTCCTAATACTGGGCTAAGGAAGGATATATATATCCATATATATATATATATATATATATATATGTAAAACCTTACCCATTATCACAAGAGTTAGTCTAAGATTCTGACAGCAGCAATGAGCAGCCAGGGAATCTAGCATTTCCAAGCTAAAGCATGAGGATGGGAACAGAGGGAGTCATAACTCATTAGCTTCAACAAGCTCAGTTGTGGGGCAACACTAAGCTAATGCTTCTGACCTGATGGAAAAGCCAGGAGGGTAAGAAGACAGCCTCAGAGAAGCCTAGGATCTGCAAGGGGAGACATCACAAACATGTTTGCTTATCCTGACAATACTGCACAATGACACTGAAAATAGCATATTCTGAAAATTCTTGGTGTGGGATAGAAGTGTCTGAATTATCAGAAAGTTTTAATGACTTGCCTCTAACAAACAGATAGATATAAATAGAAAGGCAAGATTTAATCGAGTATTGTGACTCCAAATAGCCCCATGGCCACATGAGAACATTGTAGGTCATGTGCTCAATTTGATGCTGCTGAAATATATAAGTTTGGGAAAGAGACAAGATTAGTAATTTTACTATATTTTTATTGTCTCCAATACTCTATCTTTGATACCGTTTCCTATGAGAGAAAACCTAACCTAGCAAAAAAGTAACCTGATCAAGGTCACACAGTTAGCATGTGGGCCTGTGAATTTTCATAGATGCTCATAGAAGAAGAAAAGTCATGGCCTCCAGGTACCAGTGAAAGACTGTACCTTTAAAGCCAACCAACAGTCTGAAGGTCACCTACTAGGAGGCCTCAGATGTCTGCTTATTTAAGGGAGAAAATCTAATTTTAGCTCACTGAGAAAGAAATTGTGATGGACCAAGGCAATTAGAAAAAAATGACCAACAGTTTGGGAAATGGAGAGCCTACAGGCTTAAAAAATAGAATATTCTTCAAGGCGACAATACAAGGGGCATGACGAAGTGCTATCTTGGGTTGGGTGTGAGGATCCCAGGTCACCAGCTACCTCTAACACTCCCCCACTAAGTGCTGCTCTCAGTCTATGTTCTAGAGGGGCTATATTTTATGTATCCTCAGAAGGCATATGCAGACTGACTTAAAACAGGCAATAAAATTCAATGCAAGTAACCTGGATTACAAAATCAGGGATCCTGATTGTCACTCATTAGCTGAGTCATTTGGGTAAAAAAATGGCCTTGACTTTTCTGAGTCTTCTTTTCTTCATATTGTCAATGGAGATCATAGCTACTTTTCAGGACAATGGAAGAATTAAAGGTAACACACATATAATGTTTCTCTACTATAACAGGTACTCAGTAGGCTTCAACTATTATAGTTTCTGCTCTTGTTACTATTGCTATTGTTACTTTTAGTATCTATTCCTTGTAAAGTATAAACAAAAACAAAACCAAAAAACATGCCACCATTGTTTAGATGGCTGTTTGCAGAATCCAGTTATTTCTGTTTCAGGGACATAACTTTTCTTTAACAATGGTGGAAACAGCATTTGTTTCCCTGAAATGAATGTACTCAGCTCTCACACAACACCCTAACTGCCTACTATGGATATTCTTCTGAGCAGGAGGTGGGAAGCATTTCTTTCTGATATGTCACCGAGCCACAAATTTCTGTACCAGCTTCAGTAATGCTTTTTGGCTCCCATAGGTAAAGCCCCTGTTTCTAGTCTCAAACTTTGGGGTATTTGAAACATGTTTAAGTGCCTATTTAGTGCCTGAGCTGGCCATGCATACCTAAGCAAGGCATCATGAAGGTAAGTTCTGTTTGTGTCTCATTGCTTAATCTAAAATGTTTTAAGGCCCTTTCTGGTACCTGTGATCATCCATGTCTGACAGTAAGACTGGGCAGGGTCTCACGACCCTCTTTCCCACATTTAAGATGCACTCTGTTCCTTTACACTTTGTTCTCAGACTATAGGTAACCAGATACTCAGAGGACATGTGTAATTTGTAGTTACATGATTATCCCAGGTCCTAGGTATAGGAGGATGGCCAGGCAAGCAGACTACTTCTGTTGGTTAGCATGGTATTTATTTTTCAGTATTATGCTTTACTGAGCCACCAGAACAGTGCTCAGACTCTCATTTAAGATGAAACCACGTAGGAGGCAGTTAACAATGTAATGGAGAAGAGCACATTTGGATAGGCAGTGAACACACACAAAGCTTAAGAGTACAGGAGAAATACTGTTGGAAAAATGTGTTGGTATATGTTTGTGCTATACAGTTTTGAGTGGTATATTTAATATAACTAGAAGACAAATTCATATTTCCTTTTACAATCAAGATGGATACTTCATTCATGTTGATCAGAAAGCAGTACAGAGACCTTTAAGAGAGTCATTATAAACCAACCAATGGTAAGAGAGTCATTATAAACCAACCAATGTGAGCATATACTGAAGAATGAATCACCATTAGTAATGATAATAAATCTTAAATAAATGATACCTGGAAACTAGAGGTAAGAGCTACTTTGTTTGGGCACAGGCATGTTCTGAAGCACTGTATGTTGCAAATAGCATCAGTGCTGCCACTTTCCATGTGGGAAGCACAAAACTAGCTATGAAGCATGCATTTGGTAATAATGAATATGACTAGATTATGCCTGGAGGCTGGGAATGTACTAGCTGAACAATAAACAGAGAAATAAAATATTTCTTCTCTAACCGTTACTCCAAATCATCTAAATTCATAAACTTCACATTAATCTGAGAATTATGAAATAGAATTTTTAATGTAATCTTATAGAGACAGAGAAATGTAAATATACTCATGTGTATGCACACCTTAGGGGTGGCTTTGGTCACAGTCATATAAATATGTGCAGTTGGTGATATTAAACATGGAGTCACCTCACTAGAGCAACGATGACAGAAGTCCTCAGAGGAGCATTCCAGAACTGTCATCCTTCCCTCACAGCTGAAAGGTCACTCCAGGTCTCAGCAACACAAGTATGCTCAGCCGTCAAGGCTGACGTTCCAAAGCAACTCTTCACAATTTTGACTTGTACGTACAATGTCATGCAGGATTGAGCAGCAGAATTTTTCTATATTCTACACTCTACTATATAAAAGGAAGATAAAAAGAACCAAAACAAAATGGGATAAAATATTGAGTAGCTCCTTTAAGAGAAGAAATCTGAGGGGATTTTCCTGTTTTCCATAACTTCCTAAATTTGCAACAAATGTGCTCTTCAGTTTTATTTTTCTTCTTATTGATCTTGGAACACCATTCTCTGCACATTGCTTCCTTTTACATATAGACTCGTTCTCAACTAATTACTTTAAATGAACTAAATCCTATTTGTCTTTGAGATTTCACTAGAAGCACCTTTGCTGACCCCTATGGTTAGAGTAAAAGCTCTTGAATCAACACCCACACTATCCTATAGGTCCTTGCCATCCATCATGTTCCTCAGTGCCTGCTACTGTTTGGAAAAACTGAATAAACATGTTCTAAAGAACACAGATTCCATGAGCTATTCCAAGGGAAGAACAGAGAGAGGCAAAGAAGGCATTTGTGAAACACCCTTGAAACACTGTAAATGCTGGTCCCCACTAAATAATCATAATGTACCTTTGCATATTCCAGGCCTAGTTAAAAAGCACTGATATAAAAAATCTGGTTAATTTATTTTGAATCCAATGCTTCTCACATTAATTTAAATATGAATTCTTGTTTTATGTAATACCAATTAACATCTATTTCCTTAAACACTTCAAGAAACTCTGGGTTTAAGAGATAAGGCTTCCAATGGATGGAATTTTTTGGCGCGTAGGGAAAGTAAAAGGGAAAATTACTAGAAGGGCAAAAACTACAATGAGATATCAATTTTGATGAAGTATAGTAAGTAGTGGGTAGTACTTATATAAATATTAGCTTATTTAGCTTTTATATAAATTTAAAAAATGAACTATATTCCTGCTTTATGACATGAAAATTAAATACAATTGAGTCATGTCTATCTGGATTACTTCAAAATCTCCCTTGTAACACTATGCTACCACCCAGAAATTTTCCTTTCTGTGATGGAAGTTGATGAGATCCGCATACTCTCATTGTTCCCCTCCCTCTTCCTTGACTTCTGTGATCTCTTTTTTATTCTTTCTCTCTTTGGTACCTTTCTTAAACATCCTGAGTGTCTACTCTGTGTCTATCATCTATAGATTCTAGAGATCCAGAGATAAATCAGAAACAATTTCTTTTTCAAAGAGCATTCGATCTAGACCACAAGTCAATCTGCTTCTAAGCCCTGGGGCAGATTAAAATGTCTGAGAGTGGAGAATAGTCCTATAGATCAAAAGCATCCAAAGGCTGATGAATCAGGGAGAAACCCCATCTATGGATGCTTCTCATTCAACCATATCTGAGACAACACATATAGCAACATAGAAGAAATTAACAATTTTGTATAAAAAAATATCAAATTACGATTCATTCACCAATTAGACTGACAGAATTTAGGATAAAGAGAACTACTTCAACTTGAGTTTTCCTTGGAGTAATGGGCAATGAATAACAGGACAAGAATCTACCTTAAAAACAGGTAGGAATGTTTTACTTACTTGGAAGTTACAAAGTAAATGTAATTCAGGGAAGATGAAAAGTTGGAGTATATAGATAAACAGACAATAAAATAGGCAAATAACATCCCTGAATTGTCTTAGATAATACTAGAAACCAACGTGCTCTCTGAATGCTTCATAATCAGCATGAAGAGTCACTGAGATCCAGGATCTTTGCTTCTTTTCCTGTCTTTATTCTTGAAGCCCCTGACCTCCTGCTTGGTTCACTACAGATGCTAACTGAACTGAACGCTTGAAGGAGGAAAGTGGGAGGGAGGAGAAAAGCCACAAAGGGAGGAGAGGTAGATAAGACAATAGAATGACAGCTTCTGGTTTGGGCAGGTAACCAACTACGTCCCCCAGCTACCTCACAGTGTCCTAGTCAACAAAACAACACCTGGAAAACAGTCCTGCAGTGTCCTGTAGGTATGAAGGCTCTGGCCTGCCATTCTAGGAAAAGCCCAAAGATGAGAAGTGATGACAGCAAAGGGCAGGAGAGGAGAGCAGTGAGGTAAAGTTCTTTTTGTGATTCAGTTAGAGCTGCATAAAGAATGACGCACATGAAAAATTGATCATGACACTGTGTGCAGGCAAATATTATTAATAATGCAGTACTTAAACACACAAAATAGCCCTTTTAATGATGAAAAGAAACCCAAGGTCACAGTAAATAAAGTCATTCCAATGACACCAAAGAGAGAATGTCTCCAAGTGCATTGCTCCACTAGAGTCATTTATCCACCATCTAACAGATTTCCAGAAGGAGAGGAGCAAAGCCCTGTTCAGTAGGAACATGTCGGCAGCCAAGTAAGCAGACTGGAAAAGAACAGAAGTTAGAAACACTGGCCCCCGCTTTCATCATCTACTCATATCTCAAGTGATTATAATGCAGTCCAAATACTTTCTAGACCCCCAACTCTGCATCAGCAAAATAAAAGAATTTCTAGATAATCTTCCAAACCATCAAAGTGTAATTATAAGTACTTAAAATCATGCAGTTAACATAAATTTCTAAAAGCATGAAATGTGGACACCTTTAGTAGTCCTAAATTGAATACATAATCTCCACATAGTTACAGTAGGGCCTCAATCAAATATTATCCTCTAAAGGCCCAGATACTTGAAAGATAAAACAAAAACTATAATAGTTTCTAGTTTGGATATCTTGTAAATCTAAGTAATCCAATATAATATTGCCAGTAAGGGAAGGTTTGGAAAACAAGACCATGTCTGTTTACCTTTTGACTACACTCTCTCTACAATAGTGAAGACTACTAATATCAACTGATGTATAGCAAGTGAGAGTTGGATATAATCAAAATACACTGTACACATGCATGCAATTCTCAAAGAATAAAATGATTTGTACTAAGATAAAAATAATTGTTATCATAGAACCTCAATTCAGAAACTGATGGAAGAAGATGAAGAGATCTATAGCTAAAATCTGGGATGAAGTCCTAGAGTCCAGTCAAAGAAAAGGAAGAGGAATTACAGGAGCAAAGGGGTCAAGATCATGATAGGGCAACTCACAGGGACAGTTGACTCAAGCTACTGGGAGCTCACTGACTCTGTATTGATGCTAGGGACAATCCTTGGGAATGAACTAGGCCCTTTGAATATGGATAACATTTGTGTGGCTCCAGAAGTTGCTGGGACCTCTGATAGTGGGGCCAGTATTCATTCCTAGTACATGAACTGGCTTTTTGGAACCCATTTCCTATAGAGGGATAGCTTGCTCAGCCTCAAAGAAGGGGACAAGGGATTAGTTCTGTCTCACCTTGATAACCCAGACTTTGTTGGGAGGAGTGAGTGGTGGGGTACGATGGGGGAAAGCTGGTGGATGATTGGAAGGAGGAAAGAGAAAGTGAACTGAGGTTGGTATGTAAAAGAAACTTTTAAATAAATTATTTGTGTTTAACAATTATTCCTTGAAATTTCCACCTTGATTTTATTTTCTTTCTTGTCATTAGAGATTTTTTTCCATTATAGTTGACCTTAAACCTTCCTTAGTTTACCTCCCATTGTTTTCAGGATGACATTTTAAAATATGTAGTTGTTTAAATAAGCTAGTAAATGTAGTAATTAAAATGAACATAATACAGTTGTATGGCTGTGGTTTTGTGGGTTCATCTTAGTTTCACAGCTTTAAATTTATAAAAAATGAATGAATAAAAGCATAAAGTTGACAATATTAATAAAAGAATTGAACGACTTTTAAATAAAGAACTTTTTCACAAAAAAATCAAAGAAAAAATTGCAACCATAATTTTAAAAAAGAAGATAAAAATAAATAAAAGGCTAAAATTAGCCATCAGATGCAATATAAGCAGAGATAGCCTGTTCTTAAATGAATTAATGAAAAGAAATAATGATGTTTATTGGAGTGAAAACGTATTACACCATGCAAAGAACTCTGGAGTTAGAGGCCAAGGATGCAAACATTTAATTTGTCTAAATTTTCCACTCATTTATTTAGACAGCATCTGCTAGGAGTACAGATAATATAATTTTATAAACACTTAATATAGTAGTCATGACATAAAATATCAATAAATGAGGGCTATTATTAATGTTTTTATTGGTCCTTTTACTTACATGCATATTGTTATTAATTATTAACATCTCTCAAATAATTTCAATAGTCCAAAGTTGCTAACAACCCAAAAAGAATCAATCATCTAGGATAATACTTTTCATTGCCTTTCCAACTTGCATATCACAAAGAAAATATCTAGAAATCGTGCTTTGGCCTTTAACCAGGCTTTATTCTCAATGGTATTATTTACATTTCAAATTTATTATTGTCTTCTATGTTGCTGACATAAAATAACCTTCCATTCTCTTCCATGTTAAAAGAGTACCGTGCTTCTTGGCTCCATAAATAATTCAGGCAATATTAATATTTTAAGAAGAATAAGCAATATATTTGGGATTCTAGAAATACCATGAGGATTGAAATTAGTTATTTGTAACTGAAGACTTAATTGACTCAACATATTGTTTTCTTGTTCAGGTTTTATTGCCCACATAGTAAAGACCAATGCTGAGTTCTTAAATGTATCTGCTATATTTTATTTTTATGAAAATTCCCAAGCATCCAACCATGAATGTAAATGCTGTACCCATCTGATGCTACACACAGAACATTAGCAACGGTACACTCTTTTTCATATGCATTTTAAAAGAATGATAGATGTGATTTCTCATAAACGGTACTTACTAACTGGCTAAAGAAACAGAAGAGAAGTATATGTTTCATCAATATTTATATTTGTGTGTATGGACTTATTTAATAATTAAAAAAAAAAACACTTTTCCTGTTGCAAAGAACAAACTTCTAGCTCAAAGAGGAATTGAGTAAACTTTCCAGGTCAAAGACCCAAAGTGGACATTTAATTCAGAAGCCCCAGGCCTTTATCTTACCCTCCCTTATAGCACAAACAGTGATAGGAGAGAGCTGAGGTCTACTAAGTATTTGATATGTATCAGGCACTGCTTTCAAATATTTACAATTAATTAATTTAATTATAACAATGACCTCTTGAGATATTGTTATCTTATTCTGCAATGAAGAAAACTAAACAGAATTGAAATAACTTTCTCTGACATTAAATGATGGAGCAGGGACTGGAATTCATATAATCTGTTTTCCAGGCCCAGTCTTAAAACTATACATGCTATATTCAGAGAAGTGGATTTTTATTAGGAGAGAAGTAAAGACCATCAGGGGGTCGTGTTCTCATTTCTAAATGGGACTCTAAATCCATCTAATGAAGATAAGGTAACCATGGCTTATAGCTCAGGAATGACAAGCTGATACTGTTAACAGTGGTCATTTCTGCATCAGTCTGGGGACTATTTTTAATCATTTTATTTCTGGATGATAAGTTAAAAGTAGTCTGTCCAGCAAGAGAGTCTTCCAGGGATTCTCTCAGCACTAGAGTCTTGTTATATTCTATTTCCTTTCAACCTATAACTCACAGAGGACTATTGGCACTATACTCAATTAGAGAGCTCCAGAAGTTCATGGGGTAAATATTACAAAGTGCTACTAATTTAAAAAGGTAAACTACATCACATCTTGGTACATGGCCGTAATTTATGTGCATACACCATCATGTACCTGTACATGCATGTGGAGAGTTCATGACTTCTCAGCCCTGGATTGTAGTATGAAGTTTCTAACCTCGACTAGCCCTATGACCCAGACCTGTTAACTCACTCTCACATCTTAACTGAATCCATTTCTACTAATCTATGTTTTGCCATGTGGCTTGTGGCTTACCTGTACTTTTACATATTTTTCTCTTGGCAGAAGCTTACAGCTTCTCTGTGTGACTCCACTCTCCTTCCTCTGTTTCTGTGCATGGATTTTCTGCCTGCCTATAAGCTTGCTTGCCACAGGCCAAAACAATTTCTTTGTTATTCAATGGTAATTCATAGCATACACAGAGATATCCCACAGCAATTCTATTATTTTGTCTAATTAAAAAGGAAAGTTTCAATTTCAACAAATCAAAATTACATATAGCAAAACTGTTCTTAGGCAGGATACAATATCTAGGCTATTTGTATTTAACAAAATTTAAAAAATTATCATCTACTTTATCCATTGCGAGTCCAATGTTTCATATCTAATTTACTTCTTATTATAACTAAGGTAAACTATAACTATCTATCTTTTTATTATTATGAATAAAGTTATATTTTTTATCCATGTGTCCCCTTGTTCAGACTCCCTTCCCGCTCTTTTCCCTCCCAGTCACTAACTCTTCTCTCCACCATTTTAACTCCTCCCCAGAAAATTCAGGGGGTCCTAAGGTCCCAAGGAGGTTTAGTTCAGCATCCACTCCAGGCAGATCTGCTTTTGTCACCCCAATATGAAGAATGAGTCAGGTGTTCCTCTGGAGGAAATGGGATCCAAGTGTTTCAGATCCCAAGCTGTTCTGTGGTTGTGCTTTGCAGCTTGGACATGCTTAGCTTTTTGTTTAAAGACCACTAATGAGTGAGCATATTCCCTGGTTATCTTTCTGGGTTTGTGATACCTCGCTCAGGAGGATATTCTCCAAATCCATCCATTTGCCTGCAAATTTAAATATATTATTTTTTCTTACTGCTGAGTAGTACTCCATTTTGTAGATATACCACAGTTTGTTAATCCATTCTTCATTTAAGGGGCATCTAGGTTATTTCCAGGTTATTGCTATCACAAATAATGCCACTATGAACATAGATGAGCTAATGCCTTTAGAATCCGAATGTGCATCTTTTATAGTATATGCCCAGTAGTGGTATTGCTGGATCTTTGGGGAGATTGATTCCCAGTTTTCTGAGAAATCTCCATACAGCATTCCAGAGTGGCTGAAGAAGCTTACACTCAAACCAACAATGGAGGAGTGTTCCCCTTGCTCCACAACCTCTCCAGCATAGGCTATCATGTGTGGTTTTGATCTTAGCCCTTCTGACAGGTGTAAGGTGGTATCTCAAAGTTGTTCTGATTTGCATTTCTCTGATGGCTAAAGATGTTGAAGTGCCTTTCAGCCATTTGTAATTCTGCTGCTGAGAATTCCCTTTTTAGTTCTGAACCCGATTTTTGGATTGGGCTATTCCAGGTTTTATGGACTAGTTTCTTGAGTTCTATATTTTAGAGATCAGTCCTCTATTGTAGCGGGAAATCAGAAACTACACATGTGAACGGATCGCGTCAGAGGGCTGGAGCCAAGCGGGGCATGGTCAACTGGAAAGAACTTCGGAAGTAGACCACCAAGGGAGAGGACCAGGACAGGAAGCCGGCATTCTTTTGCACAGGGCCAAGACCTCTTGCGAGGGTTCCAGACTGGTGGCGCTGTTTTTGGACTGATGACACGGCTTCCAGACTGGTCGCGGTGCCGGGCTGTGGCGTGGGTGTTTGAAGGTGTGGCATGTGGGTAAAAAACTTTCGTTAAAAATGCACGCTGCAACCTTATCCCGTCACCTTTTCTTAAAAACCTTCTCTATTTTGTAAGCAATTCTCACAAAATAAACCTCATTTAAAACATTTCTCACGGGGCTGGAGAGATGGCTCAGCGGTTAAGAGCACCGTCTGCTCTTCCAGAGGTCGCGGGTTCGATTCCCAGCACCCACATGGCAGCTAACAACTGTCTGTAGTTCCAGTTCCAGGCAAATAAATAAATAAAGTAAGTAAGTAAGTAAGTTTAAAAAAAAATTAAACCATGTAAGCCTCATAATAAATAAATAAATAAATAAATCCTTTAAAAAAAAAAAAAACATATCTCACGACGAGTTCGTAATGCGATACTCTATCACTTGTAGGGTTGGTGAAAATCTTTTCCCATTCTTAGGCTGTCATTATGTCTTATGGACTGTATCCTTGACTTTACAGAAGCTTCTCATTTTCAGGAGGTTCCACTTATTGAGTGTTGTTCTTAGTATCTGTGCTCCTGGTGTTATATTTAGGAAATGGTCACCTGTGCCAATTCGTTGGAGGGTATTTCCCACTTTCTTTTCTATCAGGTTCAGCTTGGCTGGGTTTATGTTGAGGTTTTTGATCCACTTGAATTTGAGTTTTGTGCAGGGCGATAGGCTTGGATCTATTTGCATTTTTCAACACATTATCATCCAGTTATGCTAACATCATTTGTTGAAGATACTATCTTTTTTCCATTAAATATTTTGAGCCTCTTTATCAAAGATCAGGTGTTCATAGGTTTCTGGATTAATGCTCAGATCATCAATTCAATTCCATTGATCCACAAGTATGTTTCTATGCCAGTAGCAGGCTGTTTTTATTATTATAGCTCTATAGTATAACTTGAAGTTGGGGATGATGATGACTCGAGGTTCTTTTGTTCATCAAAATTGTTTTGGCAATCCTGGCTTTCCTGTTATTCCAAATAAAATTGAGTATTGTTCTTTCAATGGCCGTAAATATGTGTGTTGGGATTTTGATGGGAAGTACATTGAATCTGTAGATTGCTTTTGGTAGAATTGCCATTTTTACTATGATGATCCTACCTATACAGGAACATGGGAGATCTTTCCATTTTTGATATCCTCTTCAATTTCTCTCTTCAGTGATTTAAAGTTTTTGTCAAATAGATCTGTTACCTCTTAGGTTATTGTTACTCCAAGGTATTTAATGCTATTTGCAGGAAAACTATCTATCTTCAATTCCATCAAAGACTACAGAAGGATATAATATCTGAGTAAGGAAGGGTGTTATAAGAAACTTACAAATTCTAGAAATTACAAAGACATCTGGCTACCTAGACAATCAACCAAAGTTTCTTTGTAATGTTGGAGTATCCATCTTTAGCCTACAGGTCTAGTGTCTCTGGCAGACTTTTCAGGGAAGCAGAAACTTTAAAGGACTGTCTACCCATTCTAGCATTGTTTGCCAGTCACTTCTCCCTGTGTCCTTAAAATATCTAGTAGTTTTCTCTGCAAAGCAGAAACCTGAGACTACCTTGGCTTTGTGGCAAAGTTTAGAGGTCATTTTCCTATGGGTCCTGCCTGTTCAGTTTATACAGCATACTGCCAAGCAGTCGGCAGTTAAGGCAAGAACAATTCCCTGCTAAGTGGCTAAATTTTGCCGCAAAGATAGTAAGCTTGTTTCTTTGATGCCCATCATCCTCTTGAAGGAGATTGGTGCTGCCAGGAGATGATATGTATCACAGTCCAGAAAAGTCTAAGTTCTTTAAATATTTTAAATGCTATATTCTGTAGGTCTTTAAAGTGTTTGAAGACTACCTATCTAGTTGAAATATATCTTTGTATATCCAAAAAAACCTTACTAAAATGCCTATAAATTTGATTATCATAGATTATTAACTATTAGTCTATATTTTTAAATTATACATTATAATTTTAAATGAGTTCCATAAATATACCTTAAACAAGAGTAGATGTGGTAGGAATGTTCTCTGTGTACTGTGAATAAAGAACTGTTTTGGCCTGTGTAGAGCATCATAGAAGTGGGTGGAGAATCAGAGGCAGCCAGGTAGGAAGAAGGGGTGGAGTTTACTAGTCGCCATCTGTCCCCCGAAGAAGCAGCATGTAGGAATTCAGGTGAGCCACGGGCTGTAAGCCACGTAGTGGGTAGATTCATGGAAATAGGTTGATTTAAGATGAAAGAGCTAGCTAGTAATGTGCATAAGATATGGGCCAAACAGTGTTAAAGTATATAAGTGTGTGATTTCATTTCTTTTGGGGGACAAAAGCCGCAGGCACATAGACCAGGTTCCAAACCGCCGGCGCCACACGTGTGCCAGGTCACTAACCACCAGCCCCAAACAAGCCAGGAAAAACATACTACAACAGAAATATGCATACAATATAACAAAATTAACTTTAAATTTGTATCAATAAATCAAAACACAGATTAATGTAAAGTATTTTTAGATTAACAGCAGTTTTTGATTAGATTAGATTAAATAATCTATTTTTTATCATTTCTATATTATTATTCCCCTTTTTCCCTTAGAAAGATATTGACTCTGACCATTAACAATTTTTAATGAAAACAAACATTTATAAACAATATTTTGAGAATTTCAGAATAGCTTCTCATAAACTACTTCATGCTGTTTGCGGGCACTGGCAATGTTATGGGGATCCTGAAACTGGATCATATTAGTTGGCAGCCTTGAAGCTGATGTGGCCATCTCTTCCTATCATAATTTTTTTCAGGGGGGTCTTCCTTGATCAAAGTTTATTAGTCTGGGAACAATCCACAGGTTCTCTTTGTCTGTGGGAATACAAGCATAACCTCTTTTCGAAAGCAACATATACTTAGACCCAAATTCCAATGTCAAGTTACTTTAAAATTAACTTCTTTGTTTAAATTAGCAGCCTTCATAATCAAATGTCTTTCTGCAGTTAGTTTATTAACAGTTAAAAAAATTTAAAAAACCCACAACAACAAACATAATCCAGACTGTTTATATATTTTCTATCTTTATGTGGCACATTTATGTATATATATATATATATATACATATATACTACTTTATTTCTTTTTTTAAAACCTTTCTCTATTATTTTCCCTTTTATCTCTCAAACCTATGTATATTTTCAAGCACATTGTAAACAAAATCATTTAGAGGTCTTTTGTTTTATGTTTTGAATCTGTCTTTAGTGTATATCTCCTATCTTTTTATGGTTCTGACTACACCTTTAATCTGCCAAGGTATGGCTAGAATTAAAGGCTATGGAAGCTGACTCTTCCCAGCTTCACCCAGTTCCTTGGTCTGTGAAAGATTACCTTCATGTCAAACTTACTGGTAGGAACCATGTTTAACCCCACCACTTGGGAATTTTGGGGTCCTCACTGTCATTAAGTAGAACACCTCTGCCTACTGCTCATAAACTCATTTACGTGCTTGGCAGCAGGACCTCCTAGAAGAGCCACACAGTTTTTGCCACTAATGCTGAGTTGGGAATCATCCCTTAGAGGAATCATGCCTCTGCTTACTGCCAGAAAACAGAGCCTTCCCAGAAAATGCTGCTACCTAAAAGCCTTCTTTGACTGTTCCCTCTTTGCCTGTAAGAACAGAAAACTTAATTCATCATATTCAGTGTGTCCATTTTGGAAATCATATTGTCAGAAGTCCAGGTCACTTTCTTGCCCAGCAGCAAACTTTTGCCACAAAGAAGGTCAACTCCAAAAAGAGTTTCTTCGATGTCCCTCATCTCTGAAGTAGACTGGTGCTCCCCAGAGCTAATGTCTCATTGTCACAAAATAATAAGAACCTATGTCATTAATATATCTTAAATGCCATATTCTCTTGATCTCTGAAGTGGTTGAAGCCATGTCTATCTAAAATATCTGTTTGACTTTGAAAATATAACAAATATGACTACAAATTTGATTGTAATGTCTAACTACTAACTTGCATTTCTTTATATCCTAGTTACTTAGTAATAATAACTTTTAAGGACTAGCAATTTGTATTACATTGTTAGAGGAGTTGTATACGTACAATACTTTGAATAAGCATAGCAATATATGTATAGTAACAAAACTAATTTCAACTTTGTATCAATATATACAATTTGTGTACATCATACAAAAAAATCCAATCCACAAAAAGCAGGATGTAATGGAGTACAGGTAAGCCATAAGCCACATGGCAAGACAGATTAATAGAAATGGTTTGAGTTAAAATGGGAGAGTTAGCTAGAAATAAACCTGAGCCATTGGCTGAACAGCATATAATTAATATAAGCCTTTTTATGATTATTTGGAAGCAAGTAGGGCTGAGGTTGTAAACCTTGAGCTAGGCCAGGCCATGAACAGCAGAGATTCATTTAGACTGTGGGGCTAGGCTGAGCCAGAAAATATTTACTATTTAACTAAATAACACTAGTTAAAACCCATAGTGCAATACAAAGTTTCTTGCTAAGTTTTGAACTGGAAACCTACCCTTTGAAGAGAATGACAAGCTCATATGTATATAGATAGGTAGACTAAACCCCTATGAGTGGCAGATGTGTATAGAGTGTCTACTTAATGTTAGGCCATACACTGAGCATCTGACTTTTGTCTCTTACCTCCTTGGCTCCAGAAACTTGAGGCCAGTATATTTACATCAGTGTAGTCATTGGCATCTAGATCCTAGTTTTCCTTTTACTCAAAACATTAAGGTTAATGATTTCCCACCCCAATTTAATTTAATCTTAGGTATACAATGGATAGTTAGTTCACAATTTCAGATGCTGACACAAGAGAGTCTGTAACAAAAATACTAAAATTATAAAAACATTCTAATAACCTCAACATATACTAATAACCTTAAAACCCCAATCCCTAATAAAATATAGCCAAGTTCAGTCAAGCCTAAAAACACCAACCAATCTATTCTAGTTCCTAATCACTGTTAAAAAAAAAACAAACAAACTCTTAAACGTCCTATACAAAGTTCCAAATCCCCTAAAATTGCTCTTTATACCCATAAGCCCCTACTCTACCCTAATACATATTAATCTTTATATAACATATCATATTTAAATAATTCCAACAATAAAGAGTCAAAAATCTTGGAAAGGGATAGTTAATATAAGTACCTATTTTCTTTGGACTTCAGTAAACAAATTATATGATATCCATATGTTGCTGCTTGACAAGAAATTGTAATTTTTACTAGCTTGAAATAGTAAATATTATCTTCAATCTTGTTTGAAAGTCATTATGTGGGAGTGGCTTAACTGTTTAATGCTAATTTAAGGTCACTCATGACATTATATTATAGTCAAACAGTAAAACCAAGAATCTCCTGGCAATTTGACTACAGCTAGAAGATATAACTATAAGTTCATCTATGTGGCTACTGGTGAGAAGATTCATTCTTTACCCCTCTAGACTCTGTGGAGAACCACAGAACTTTTTATGATACAGTAGCTGCATCTACACAGGGAGGAAGAAGTAAGCTATATGTGAAAGTCCACAGTGCTCTTTATGACCTTATTTTAGAAGCAACACTGATCACTAATGCTGTATCTTATTCAACAGTTTTGATATAATGTGAGGGGGAGCTATATAGCAGTTGAGGTTGAGGGTCACTAAGATAAATCTGTCATTCCATAAATGACAAACAGAAAAAAATAATCATTCATTACAGTGCAACTGAAATATGGTTTTCAACATTTAGCTAAGTATCCTTTCAAAAAGTAAAATAGTTTAAAAAGTTAAATTTTGTTTAGATTAATTGGTTATTGGGTGAGCTTGGTTCACATTTTAGGTTTAGAGGGCTGGTTCTTTAGGATTCCTATAGACAACACACCCAGATATCTAAAGCCTTGTGATCATATTGAACCAGATTCTGTAGTTAACAGTTAGGGAACAAATAAATATTTTCATCCTACTAACATTGTTAAGTGTTTCCAATAACCCAGGAACTGGATATATGATATTTCTCAGTGTTATAAACCACCCTTAAATAAAGATTTAAGCTCATATTTTGAGAAAGAGGAAGCAAGGTCAGAGGGATATTTATGACATCACAAACTTTCAGATCTAAATTTGAAATTTCTAAGACAAGTAATTTTAAATGATTGCTTTTGGATGACTCTATGATACCTCTATGAAAACAGAGTGAGAATACAAAAATAAACCCCTTGGTATCACACAAGATGCTTTGTATTCTTAGTCTATTTTATCCTGTCTCAACTACTCAAATAACACAAAACTGAACCAGATGTGGAGATACATACCTGTAACCCAAGCATTTGGGTTTCAAATGAAACCAGTCTGGGGAACACTGGAAAAGCATAACACTAAGAATAAATACTAAAAAGAAACTGCCATAGTCTGATGATTATGTTGCCACTCTATAGAGCCACAAGAAACTTCTTGTTACATGAATATAAAAATGAATTTGTCGGTTTAATAGCTGAAATCCTGAAACCACAGATGAACCAATTTTGGCAAGGTGTAGTACCTACTCATCTACATATGCACTTGTGGAATAAAACAGGCCACACATTTGGGCATTTTAATAAGAGGAAATAGACACACTTTTGACTTCAATAGTAGCTTCTGTATATTAATCCCTAGCCAGAATTCAGCAGACACAACCATCCCCAAATCTTGCTTTTTGGAAATAAGAACTCTGAGAACAATTCTCTAATTATGTGGCCTTAAAAAACTTTCAGTTTTCTGCCTCCCTGAGCTTCAATTTCCTCTATGCAAAATGAAGATAAAATAACTTAGTTAATCAGCAAGCACAATGAGTAGTGTGCTACCTGTCTGATGTTAAGGCTTTGTTAAGTGTTTGAGATTGTATTTGATTTAATGAAGTAGAAGATCCCTTTCTGAGACTGTTATGAGTATTGAGATGATATGTGTTAAGATTTCACCATTGGTACTGATATACAGTATGAAGTCAAAATCATTGAGAACTAAGTAAATGCTAATTATAATATATTTTATTATTATATTTAATTATAGCATTTTGTTTTCTATAATATTGCTATTTCCATAGAAAGCAGTTACACTATCCATCATTGGATCCCAAAATAAGTTACTCTGTATTTCTGAAGTTACTTTAGAAAGAACACCACATATTTATATATACTTATTCTCAAACATGCATGTATATCCAATCTGTGACCCTATGGACCATATGCAGGCAAGGACATCAGCTCAATAAAAAATCATAAACTTACTTAAAACATGAGAGCTTTTTGTAATTCTGTTTGTTTCTCATCTGTATGGTTCTTATCAGGAATTATGTAGGTGACAATATCATGTTACAATGTCAAAAGATCAAACACACCTACTAGAATTAAATGTCAGTTACTTAATTCTATAGTCATACCAATTAAATGATAAATGAACAACGAAATAGAAACTTTATACTTACTAAGTACCAAAGGTAATACTTCTTGTCTGTGAGAACAAAACCATCTCTAAGTTTGCACGCATAAATTTACTCAATTGATTCAAGTTGTTATTGAACAAACACTCAAGCAAATCTGACACTTTAGACAAAAAAAATTGAAACAAGTTAATCCTTCGAACTGTGTTTAACAGCAGACAGAGTTTGGGCTTTGAAATGTTTCACACGGCTCTTAATCATGCCACCTACATTTACAATCTGCAACCTACAGCAAGCTCCACAATCTTTTAAGGGTTTGGGTTTTTTTGTAAAATTGAGGTAACAATTAATATTCATTATCACTGAATAGCTTGGTGAGGCAAAAAGTAGAAAAATTCATCACATAAAAACTGTCACACAACATGAAAGTAAATAATCATGAGTTCCTTTGTTTTTTCTTCTAACATCCTGTTTTGAAAGGCAAGTTGATAATAGGTATCAATGTTCAAACTTGTCTTTCTAAACAGTAGTTTCACACCTGAGACTTTTCATCAAGAGATGTCCTAAAAAGACCACACACACACACACACACACACACACACACACACACCTACTTTTATGTTATACAGTGTCTGCATTTTTAAATACAGCTTATCAGCCACATATAAATTGGATTTCCAAATGTATTCATCTGGGACACCTCTGGCCTCTTATATTACATGATTCATGATCAAGACAGCTTTTAAAGCAGAAATTTTTCACAATCCATTCCCTTACTTAGTTAAAAAATATTTGAGTACTAACTATCTGTAAGGTGTGATGGTGATGAATAAGCCCCATTGCCTGATTATCAGTCTTACGATGTGTCAGGACCTAATTTGCTAAGCCATTATACTCTAAGTCTAGAGAAATTTTATTCATCCTCTGGTCACAGTTCAAATATAATCTAATCTATTATAGATGCTTTCACCTTCCTAATAACAAAGGTACTTGGCTTCCTTCTATTTGATTCTTCACATATCTATTTTTAAGGTTTAACATATTACATTTTTAGTGTGTATATTTATGCATCTTATCTCTATCACCAAATTATATATATCAGTGGCAAAGGGTCACCAACACGATTGATTTGTATAAACCTTGGCAAACAACAACAAAAAACTCCAAACTCTCATAAATGTCTGTAATTGAATAAATTTGTTCAATTGAAAATTTAAGGCACTTTCTGAAAAAAAGGATAATCTTAAAAAATGCTAAAGAACAAAGAAATAACTATTTTTGGAAATATATAAACAAAGATGTAATGGAGATGATAGCATTTGGTATTGGCCTTACAAGGTAAAGGACTTCAACAAAACAGTGGTCATGGCTAATTCTGTGCCTGTGAATCAACCTGCAAAAAGTACAGAAATGAAAAGGGTGTTGGAATA
>PVIH01016841.1:20111-44204 GCA_004025045.1 Sigmodon hispidus
ACTGTGGTACATCTACACAATGGAATACTACTCAGCAGTAAGAAAAAATGATATCCTAAAATTTGCAGGCAAATGGATGGATTTGGAGAATATCCTCCTGAGCGAAGTATCACAATCTCAGAAAGATAAGCAGGGGATGTACTCACTCATTAGTGGTCTCTAAACAAACAAACAAGAAAAAAAGCCAAGCATGCCCAAGGAGCAAACCACAACCACTGAACAGCTTGGGATCAGAAACACCCTGGACTGACCCTTGGGATCCCACTCCAACTATAGGAACACCTGACTCACTCTTGAGGGAGGGAGGACAAAACTGGATTTACCAGGAGTGGAGACTGATCTAAGCATTATTGGGTCAGTGGGACCATAGGACTGTCTGCTGCCTGCCCAGGGAGGGGATGGGGAGTTGTGGAGAAGTAAAATGACCTGATGTGGCGGGCGGGGGAAGGGACCTTAAATAAGGATATACAGGGATGGAAAAAAAAATTCAGAGGGAAAGCTGAACACAAAGTAAATATATATATGTGTAGCAATCTTATTTGCATTATCACCCTTGATAAATTATGCTTATTATTTTTATCTTCTTTATAGTTATTGTTAACTTATCAGCATTTTAAATTCATTTTACTGCTTTTCTTGATAAATAAAAAATAAATAAAGAAGAAAAAAAAAGAAAACGGTGTTGGGCAAGGTTTATGGTGTTTGGAGACTAGTATAAAACTTCATTTCCAGAGCTAGCAGAAAATAAGGGTTTGAAGATAGGCTACAGCCATTTTATAAAAGGCCTTGAAAGCTGTAGGTGAAACACTGATGTTAACATTTTTCTTACGGACGAGATATACACATTATGTGTGTGTGGTGGTAGTGGATGCCAAGTAATAGATTCTGAAGGGATGGATGGAACGAGAGGGAAGCAAGGAAAAGGACAGAGGGAAGGGAAGAAGGAAGGCAAATGTAAGTTGGGCCATATTAATATTGGTACACTGAGCAAGAGCCTCCTCAACTCACTATGTGTGATAGTAATATACTCCTGGGCTTACTTCCTGATTATGTGACCAATAATGGATAGAATATGAAGAGTTCCAGTGATAGAAAGATAAGGAATTAAGAGCCAGCTTTAAGTTTTTGACCCCTACAAGAATTTGAAATTATTAAACTATAAAGGCATCCTGATTGACTGTTTCCTGTGAACATTAAAAGTGTCAGGGCAATTTAGCCTTTAGAGAACAACATAAAATGTTTTTATTACATCTCTGCATTGGTAACTTTAATAAACTGCAATACCTTTGGGTGCTGAACTTCATATAAATTAAAGGTTTTCAATTTGGCACCTATTTATCTTTTGGTATCTTAATTGTGAGTTTAATTTTGATTTTAGCATTTTATAGAACCTATACAAAAGTCAACCTGCTTGTTTAATTAAACAAATATTGTTATACATAGAGTAATCAAAATTTTAATTTGTTATCTAAATGTTTTATATTGCATCAAAGCAAGTGAAGCAGTCTACTATCTTCTCACTCTCTACGAGTAATTTTTCACTTTACCTTGGTTCTTCTACTTTATATACCAATTTGTAACCATATATCCCCAAATCCTTAACATACTTTTAGATACTTACCTATTGTCTCCATAGAAGCCTTTAGATGATATAAGATAGACAATTTAGATTGACAAAGTGGTGTGCCTAGAATAAGCTCCCAAAGTACATAAACCTGTAAGTAAACAATTAGCCTATGAACTTAGTGCTCTTAATTTTCTTTATATTCCCTCAAATCATTACCTGCATTTATATCTTCATTTAAGTTCTTACCTGACTTTGGAGAGTTCTATTAGTTCTTTATTTCCCAGTTGTATAGAAGCAGAAATTAGATTTTATTTCATAAAGTTAAGATTACAGAAGTGGGAGGTTCAGGCATTTTCATTCAAAACTGTGTGCTTTATGGTCTTCCTCCTACTCTTCCCTCACCATTACCAAAACACCAAGAAGCAATTGTATTTCTTCTTTTGAAAATGACCTATCCTGTTTATTAACACTTTGATGGCTAAAAAAATGTCACTAATGGATTAAAATTTTGCATTTCCTTATATATTATAAATATTAACCCTGTTTGATGTACAGCTGACAAAAACCATTCTGTTGGCCACCTCTTCATTCTGGTGGGTGTTTCTTTTGAAATTCAGAAGCTTTTTGATTTCATGAAATTTCATTTGTCAATTATAATGATTATTTCTTGGGCTATGACAGTCCACAAAATGTTCTTGCTTATGCCTGTATCTCAAAGTGTTTTCTTCCAGCAAGATCAGAGTATCGGGTGTTATTCTGGGGTCTTTGATCCATTTTGAGTAGATTTTAGCTCAGGGTGAGAGGTATGGATGTATTTTCATTCTCTTGCAGGTGGATATCCTCTTTTCCTAGGAGCATTTGCTGAAAAGACTATTTTTCTAATGTGTGTTTCTGACAAGGATTAGGTGGCTTTGGCTGTATGAAATATTTCCTGAGTACATTAGTCTATTCATTATTCTGTATGTGTGTTTTTGAACCAGCAAGCACCATGCTATTTTGTCACTATGACTTTGCAGCATATTTTGAAATCCGGAAATATGACACACACACAGTAGTGTTCTTTCTGCTTCAGAAATGTTTTAACTTTGAGTTTGTTTTTCTTTCTCTGTGAACTTAGGGGTTTTCTAGCACTGGGAAATATATTGTCAGCATTTTAAAAGAGGACTGCATTGCTTTCAGTGATAGAGCCTTTTATACAATATCGTGAACTCATGAGCATGGAGGGGCATTCCTTCTTATAGTATCTCCTTCAGTCTCTCTCTTTCTCTCTGTCTCTGTCTCTCCCTCCCTCCCTCCTTCCCTCCCTCCCCCGCCTTTGATGGATATCTAAGTTTCTTCCATTTCCTAGACAATGAACAGAGTTCAGCCAGAAGCTTTGAAAACATTTAAATAGTAACTGACATTACTGTAACATTCTAGTTGCGTGACAGTTACCTTGACACAGACATTAGCTACATATGAACATAGAAAAATACCATTGTAAGGATAGTAAATGCATTAAAATTTTAGTTCATAGTTGAGATTTTTCTTTAGAAGTATCTATAAGATACCAATAATTAAATATTTTGATGATTGTAGTGTTTCATTCAGCTTTTTCCTTTACTGTTGTACTTTCCATTGCAAAAGTTTTAAACATTCACAAAGAAGTTACTACTAGGCTTTTCTGAAAGAACTGAGAATGAGACCTTTTTTTCTAATTTTGTTCAATATTGTTCTATGATGTTACTATTTTTCATATGTTGGGTTTGGATCTTGGTGTTTCTTGAAAGAATTTATCTTGTGGGGTGTCTAGGAGTCTTAGCTGTAAGAGTATGTCATCTGTACACAGGAACAGCTTGATTCTTTCCTTTCCTATTTGTACCTCTATTATCTCTTTCTTTTGTCTCACTGTTATGGCTAAGATTTCATTTGCAATAGAAGGGGAGATAAAGGTAACTTCATCTTAGTCTACATTTTAGGAGTTGCTCTCAGTGTATCTCAATTTAATATAAGTTTTGTGGCTAGGGACAGTCTTCAGTGCATAAGGGTCCTTGTCACCAACCTGACGACCTGAGTTCAGTCTTCAGAACTGAAATGATAGAGAAAACCAATTCTTGCAAATTGTCCTTTAACCTCCAAAAGCATGCATCCAATTATGCATGGACATGCACATATACTCACATGCAAAATAAGTAAAAACAAATCCTATTAATATTAGCTGTTGGTTTGCCACATATAGCTTTCATTATGTTGAGATATGTTCTCACTATCCATACTTTCTTTGGTGCTTTATCAGCAAAAGCTGTTGAAATTTGTCAAAAGACTTTTAAGTGTTCACTAAGGAAATCTCACGATTTATATTCTTCAGTTTATTTTATGCTATATCATACGTGTTGATTTGTGTATATTGAACCAATCTTGTGAAGCCAACTTGATATTAACATATAATCTTCTTAAAGTACTCCTAAATTTTGCTTGCAGAATTTTGTTAAAAATATTTCATGTGTGTTGATAAAGAAAATAGGTCTACTGGATTTGGAGAAGAAACTTGGTAGTATTCCTTTCTTTTTTTACTTTATAGAATAGTTTGAAAGTAGCATGCTATTACATTCACTTAAAATTTAGTAGACTGAAGCACTAACCTAAGCAATTCAGTACTTTCCTTGCAGGTAGATTTAATTAATGCTTCAAACTTCTTTTTATATATAAATATATATATAATTTGGTGATTTTACATCATGTACCCACCAAACTCAGTTATCAGTCCTCTCAGATTCATAACCACACTTATGATCTCCCCATTTACAAAAACGTCCATTCATGCTGCTCATTTACTTACTGGAGCAAAATTAAACTCCCTGTGGCCAGACCCTTAAAGAAAACAAGTCTTTCCTCACCCACACCCCTGCCAGAGGACATCAACACAGAAGTGAGGCACTTTGTCATTTAGCTATGTTCTGGCCTTGAGCTATTGTATACAATGACATCCTTTCTTATTTTAAACTCTACTAATGAGTGAGTACATCCCCTGCTACTCTTTTGCGGTTTGTGATACCTCCCTCAGGAGAATATTCTCCAAATCCATCCATTTGCCAGCAAATTTTAGGATATCATTTATTCTTACTGACGTAAGAATAAATTGTATAGATATACCACAGCTTGTTAATCCAATCTTCAGTTAAGGGGCATCTAGTTTATTTCCAGGTTCTTGCTATTACGAATAATGCTGCTATGAACATAGTTGAGCTAATGTTTTTGGGGTATGAATGTGCATCTTTAGGATATATGACCAGTAGTCATATTGCTGGATCCTTGGGGAGACTAATTCCCAGTTTTCTGAGAAGCCGCCATACTGCATTCCAGAGTGGCTGAACAAGCTTACACTCCTACCAACAATGGAGGATTGTTCCCCTTACTCCCCAACCTCTCCAGCATAGGCTGTCATCTGTGTCTTTTATCTTAGCCATTCTGACAGGTGTAAGGGGGTATCTCAAAGTTGTTCTGATTTGCATTTCTCTGATGGCTAAAGTGGATCACTTTTTCAAGTGCCTTTCAGCCATTTGTAATTCTTCTGCTGAGAATTCCCTTTTTAGTTCGGAACCCCATTTTTTGATCGGGTTATTCAAGGTTTTGGGCTCTAGTTTCTTGGCTTCTCTATATGTTTTAGAGTTCAATCCTCTGTCACTTGTAGGGCTGGCAAAAATCTATTCCCATTCTGTAGGCTGTCATTTTGTCCTGTTGACTGTGTCCTTGGCCTTACAGAAACTTCTAAGTTTCAGGAGGTCCCACTTATTGTTATTCTTAGTGTCTGTGCTACTGGTGTTATATTTAGGAAGTGGTCACTTGTGCCAGTGCATTGCAGGGTATTTCCCACTTTCTTTTCTATCAAGTTCAGTGTAGCTGGATTTATGTTGAGGTCTTTGATCCACTTGGATTTGAGTTTTGTGCAGGGTGATAGGATTGGATCTATTTGCATTTTCTACACACTACCATCCAGCTATGCCAACACCATTTGTTAAAGATACTATCTTTTTTCCATTGAATATTTTGGGCCTCTTTGTCAAAGATTAGGTGTTCATAGGTTTTTGAGTTAATGCCTGGAGCTTCAATTAGATTCCATTGATCCACAAGTCTGTTTTTATGCCAGTACCAGGCTGTTATTATTACTGTAGCTCTATAGTATAACTTGAAGTTGGGGATGCTGAAGCCTCCTGAGGTTCTTTTTTTGAGCAAAATTGTTTGGCAATCCTGGCTTTCCTGTTATTCCAAATGAAATTGAGTATTGTTCTTTCAATGGCCTCAAAAAATTGTGTTGGGATTTTGATGGAAAGTGCATTGAATCTGTAGATTGCTTTTGGTAGAATTGCCATTTTTACTATGTTGATCCTACCTATCCAGTTACATGGGAGATCTTTCCATTTTCTGATATCCTCTTCAATTTTCCTCTAGGGGATTTGTTTTATATCCTCTTTCAGAATTATATTAGTTTTATAAAGCTGTTTTTAAGGTTGTTCTTTTCTGTTACCTTTTCATTGATATGTTCAGGTCTTGAAGCTATAGAACCACTTGCTTCTTCTGGTGGTGTCTTGTTGACCTTTGTATTGTGTGCGTTCTTGCACCGGCATCTACCCATTGTTTCCTCAATTCACTCTTGGTTAGTTCTTGATCACTTCTTAGTGGGTTGTTGGTCTGAAGGCTCTTAATCAGCTTTGTGTTCAGAGGATCACAGTGCTATGGTGCCTATTGTCACCTCTTGAGCTTTCACCTCTCAGCCGTGTACTCAGGGACTTGGCTGCTCCCCTGCTGCTATTATGCCAGCCTTGTTCTGGGCAGCCTGTGTTCTGTACCGAAGTTGAGTGCCTGTCCCAGGGCCTGGGTTCAGGTGGCAGAAGTCTGGAAGTATAGTTTCTATAAGTAACTTTTCTCAGAGCAGCATTTCAGCTTCTTTCCTCTGCATTTGCTGCTGTCTCCTCGTGGTGCATCCATGTGGTGTCTGTCCTTAAACTTCTTTCATTTCCTATGTTCACTTAAGCTGATTTTACTTTCTTGGTTTAATTTTGATAGGTCATAAACACTTAAGAACTTATTCATTTACTTTAGATTTTCCCAAATTTTTGCAATATAAATTTTTAAAACACTGCCTAATAATATCTAGATTTCATCTGAATCTATTTTTAAACATCAAACTTTCAGTTATAATTTTAATAATTTTAGTGTTCTCTTTCTTTTTTTAATTTTTTCTAGATGCTTGACATTCATTCTTATTTATGTTTTTAAAGAACCAAGCTTTAATAAATACATGTATCATTTGTTTAATCTCCTTTTCATTATGTTCATCCCTAACCTTAGTTTTGTCTTGATATGCTTGTTCTAGAACTTTGAGGTGCATTATTAGCTTATAGCACTGTGAGTTTTTATAGAAGATCATAGAGCTATATACTTTCCTCTTAGACCTTGTTTGTTCTTTCCCAGACAATCTACTAAGTTGTTCTGTGGTTTTCATTTGATTCCAGGAATTTTTAATTGCTTCCATGATTTTTTAAATGACAATTTTTTATTTTAAAGTGTTCTTCCCAGTCTCCAAGTATTTGTCATGTTTCTATTAAATACACATTTATCATAATATTATAATATACATATGTGTGTGCATTTATAAATAAATTTATATATGCAATGCTTTATTTTTAAATTATCTTAAAAAGTAACAAGTTTCCATGTAGGATTTCCTTAAACATTTCATTTTGGTTGGTTCTCCTTCTCATGCTTCCCACTCATCTGCCCTCTCTTCCCTTTCCCTGCTAAACATCTTTGCCTTCAGTAGCCCCCTTTCCATTTTGTTTCTATGATTTATCTTGGTGTATATTCCTTGTGTTGTTCAAATATAATCTGATAAAATACAAGACATTACTTTTGCATTTTTAAAGCTTGTTTGGGGACCTAAAATATGGTATGTTTTATAGATGATTCCAGTTTTATAGATGATTTTTTGAGCCTCTCATTTCCTTTTTAATTCTCCATTCTCAGATATGAGGATGCTATATCAGTTTATTACCACTGCCACCTGTTTGGTCAGTTGGTTTCCTTTCATTGACTCTCAGTGTGCACCTTTCCCAATGAGATGTGCCTCTTGGAGATAACAGTTGGGTTTCAAAGCATGTGTTTTAAGCCTTTATTGCATAATATTAGCCATTCCTTCTCATACTAACTAGGCTATTATTCTACATTCTGACTCCAAATACTATACATAGCTTTTTTCTTTCATCATCCTTCCTCATTTTATCTTTTAGAAACACAATAATAACCCTTACAGTGGAGTTTAACATTCAAAATTGTATATGATGACACAGTGCATTTATATTCTGCTATGTAAGGATGCTCTAAATCTCTCTTCTATCATTTCTATATAATAATGTCTACTATTTTTCTTAAAGCACTTTCTTAGAAATTAAGATCCTCCTGCCTCTGCCTCCTTCAGCAAATCCTATGGGCAAGGGCCACCACAACCCCAAACTCTAATAATCACTTTTGTCATTTCCATACTGCCTAAAATCATGTCATCAGTATAAAATATAGTTCAGTAATGCTATGTTAAGTTTCTTATGTTACCTATAGGCCAATATGTTAGACTATCAGCCTCCAGCTTTCCACTAATATCATTGTAAATTGAGCGAAATCGAACTAGAACTACTAAGTATTATGCAAATGTGCAGTTTACAAGATAATGCCGAAGCACTGCAATCTAAAGAACAGCAGTTAAGAAACTAGCCTGATGAGAAGAGATAACCCACTTTTCTTCTCCATGGGTTTTCTCCTACACATCTTTCTCTTGATAATAATTATGGCCTAAATAGAAGAGTCCTCCAGCACCAATCACAGCCTTGGAAATTGCACAGGAAGATGATTGGTAGGGGCTATGTTACATTGGCCTTCCGTTTGTCCAATTAGATTGTGCTTATAATATGAGTGCACATCTAGATTTTATATTGTAGGCATGACCCACCACTCAAGAACTATAACACTTATAATAGCTCACTTCCCAAGCCAATGAAGTACCAGGCTATAGGCTGGGCCACTATGAAGTATTGTATATCACCTACCTCATTGGTAATTCATTCTGTACCCTGTGAGTCACTTTATTGATGCCTGTGTCGATGATGTAGTTAAATATTTCTTCAGTAGACAATCGGGATTATGTGGCATAATACAAAATGTGAAATTTCTACTTCATAGCACAAGTTCCCACCAGTAAGAAATGTGAAGAATTGAGAGAAGATACGGAATAGCTACAAAGATATGGACAAGTAACATATCTCTATATAATTATTTTAAATTCATATTTATTTTAATTCCTCATTTTTTCCTGGGATTACTTCATGTTAAAATTTAAAATTCCAGAACAGCAATGTTGTATTTGCTTCAGAGAAACATGCAACATTCCAGGGCAACCAACCATAAAACACAACTACAGCAGTAGGCAGCATTTGTGGGAAAAGCCCATATAAGTCATAGTAGAGTACATGGCCTTTGCTCTGTCTCAGATTTTTTTTGGTCAAATAGCTGATAATAGCCTTTCCCCAAGGCTTTCTTCATTCATATAACTTAAATATTCCTTACTGAATTGATTGCATTCGATCCTTTCTGTTTCCTATTGGACATCTTATTTTTTTAACTTCAAAGTTCATCAGTTACAAGCTAAATCATTATTATCACATTTCTTTCATGTAGTAATTCTTTTTTTTCATTAACATATACAAGTATACCTTACAAATTCCCTATGTATATACCAATGTAATTATGTTGATGGTCAAGATTAACTACAACAATCCTGATTTTTTGAATGATTACTTGATAATTCAAAAGTATAACATTAAGGATACGTGAAAAAGTCATAAAGAAGCATACTACATTTTTATTTAGTACACATAAGCCTACCTAGATACATATACATGCATAATTTAAATGAAGTTACACGACTGGAGTTGACTGTGTTTCTCCCAAGTGCCATAGACTATCTAACAAAGCCCCAGTAATGAGACATGAGAAACCTCCAATAGCTGAAATTATTTAAATGCAATATATTATATAAGGATTATATAAGAACTAATATTTATTAAAGGGTTAAATAAGCACTCATAGATATAAGGGGCACCAGATATAGCCAAAATTATTTAAATGCAATATATTATATGAGGATTAGTACTTATTAAAGGGTAAAACAAGCACTCACAGATATAAAGTATTTTTAATATAATTTTAAAAGAGGCAAAACTTCCACACTAGATGTTCAGTCTTCCCTCTCCAAAAAACCAAAACCAAACAAAAAGACAATCAATGTTCCCAAGTCTCAATCGATCCTTGCCACTCCCCATCAGGGGCTAGATCTTCTAAAGTCACTAAGATTCGTCAAAGTCACTAATGCTTCCTTATATAACACCTACATCCCATTACAACCCCTTTTGAATTATTGATCATAAGAGTCCAGGAGACTCCCTAAACAATATATGCTATTGGGGTTGCCCTGTGTTACCTCCTAGAAGTTGAAGGTAACTCCCTATTGGTGAAGACACCATGTATGTTGGACAAAGGGCTCAAAGGATGCAAGCTAACTTTGAACTCAAGTATCCTTGCTGAGGACTAGTTTCATAGTACAGGGAGGTGCTATGCAAGCTTCCAAGAAAGGGAAGAAACCAATATCCCTATTATGTTGCAATGCATATCAACCACAATAGCAAACATCATGGCAAGATATCCTTAGGGAACAATTGTTACACTCATATTTTGGTGGTAACCAATAGCAGTCTGATTCCCTCAATAGGAGGGAAATCATGCCTGGCACTGGAGCTGCTAAAATGAAAAGGGGCAAACTCCTAAGACTCCACTCCTTGACAAAGAACTAAAGTCACCTAAGAAATGTACAAATGAGAAGAAATAGTCTTCCCTAGGGATAAGCCCCATAGTTGGTTACCAAATACCAAGTCATTAGGCCTGAAATTATATACACAAAAATAATACTGCAGGGTAGTAGATGTGCATGCCTTTAATCTCACCAGAGGCAGGCAGATGTTTGAGATGAAGGCCAGCCTGGTCTACATAGTGAGTTACAGGACAGCCAAGACTACACAAAAAGACTCTGTCTCAAAAAACCAAAAAAAAAATTATAATAAATAGGCTGAGGAAGTTGTATTTATATTTATGTATATGAATGTACTAGTAACAAAACAAAGGCATTAATTTAAGAGGAAGCAAAATGGGGAGCAGGAGTGGTGGAAAGGAAAAAAGTAAGGTGGGAAATAATCTTATATTTTTATCAAAAAATAAAAATTAGTAAAAAAAAAAAAAAAAAAACCCCAGAAGAGTACTTTCACTATCCATGTATATATGTACATACTGTGGTTTCCCTTGCTAGTGATTTCTACTTTTAGTCTATTATGATCTAATAATATATAGGAAATTATTTCATTTAAAATATTTTTGCGATGTACTTTATATCTTAAAATATAACCTATTTTGGAAAAGGTTCTGTGGCTTGCAGAAAATAATCTTTATTTTTCAGCCATTGGGTGAACTATTTTGCAGCCGTCTTTAAGTTTCTTTGATTTATAGTATGGATTACATCTGGTGGTTTGTTATTGAACTTATGCTTTAAAGATGCATTGGTGAGAGAGCAGTTCTGCGGTCATCATTAGTATTGTATTGAACTTCGTTAACAGGTTTCTTTTGTTTTATGAGACTAGATATGTTGCAATTGGAATAGCCTTTTATTAATTCCTCATTTTATTCTGGGGAGTTTGGTGGCTAGTTCTACGTCAAAGTGACGCGTTATACTCATTTGAGAAGAGGGAACCTCAATTGAGAAAATGCTACCATCAGATTGACCTGAGGAAACCTATGGTGTATTGTCTTGATCAATGACTGATGTGGAAAGGCCTAGCTCCATAGATAGTGTCACCCCTGGTACCTAGTGTTATTAAAAACAAAGGCAGAACATGCCATGTGACCTATGTTCACTAATTGGCTTATTGATTCTTTTGTTATTTAATTTATTGAGTTCTTTATTTATTTTGGAGTTTAACTTCCTGTCAGATATATAGTTGAAAAATATTTTCTCCCATTCTGTGGGCTGTTTCTTTGCTATGTTGTTTCCTGTGCTGGGCAGATGCTTTTTAAATTTTATATGATCACGTTTGTCAATTATGATTATGTTTTTGATGTATTGAAATCCCATTTGGGAAGTCTTTGCCTATGCCTATATCTTGAATCTATAAATGCAAGTACTATAATAAGAAAGATTGAGAAATTTTGAATTTTAAAGGCCTTTATCTTTGCAAAGATTGTAAATGATGTAAATGAAAAGTTTTAATTCAAGTCTTAGTAATTTAGTTTTGCATTTTTCATATCATATCATAATATGGTGTTACCCTAAGTGTCCTCTTCATTGTGCGCTGCCCAGAGTCATCATTTAGGCCACGTATCTTATTCATTTTTATGTCTCTAGACTTAGTACTGACAAATAATGTGACTATTTGCCTATATATCACAAATATTTTAGATTTTTATCTATACATAATATGATATTAGGACATATGACATAAGGTTATGAAACTTAATACTTATGATCAATGGGGAATAATAATATATTATATTAAAGCATTTTTTGTGAGGATATAGGACAGTAAAGCACACAATCTTATATAGTACAGAACCTGAGAAAAATGCAAATTCCAAAACATGATGCTGTTTTCCTACTTAATATTTGATTAAGAGTGGTACTGATTTTTTATATTTATACATTTGAATCAAATCATTACCAATTGAACAGTGAGAACATTTGTGAGAAAAGGAAATGGTTGAGGGAAGGCAGGGAGAAAGAACAATAATAGCCACAGGAAGGCAAGTCAGCAGATTGCTTTAGAAAAGCAAGAGATGATGTCACTTGCATAAGGGCACTGGGGTGAAACTAAGGGAAGAAAATCAAAGAAACTGAATGTGGAGTAAGGGAGATTATTTCTGAGAACCATGCTGAAAACCTGGGGAATCTTTCTCTTGACTTCACAGAAGAATACACTGGATGTGGATCTGGGCAAAGAGGGGATGTGCCACCCAGGATCTTTAATGATGAGGATTAGTCATGGGCAAAGCAGCTGAAGAGACTTCCCAGTAGGCAGAGGTAGAAGCATCATGAACTCTTGGGAACAAAGGGATGAGTCTTGGCAATGTAGAGCTTTTAACAGTTTACATGCCAAGGAGTGTTTATACACAGGAGTTAATCGTTCACGTGGCATGCAGTGTTTATACACAGGAGTTAACAGTTCACATGGCATGCAGTGTGTTTATACACAGAAGAACTTCCATTCAGCAAGAAAATAATGCTTTACTTTGCAATAATAACCACAAAGTCCCTGAGAATTCTGCCTCCCCATTCTTCTTTGGAAGTTTCCCTAGGATGAGCTCATGAGCTGAGAGTGGCCATGTACCACCACAGGAGCACCATGAACTATTAAAGAACTCTCTCCAATTCCGCTGCCTTTCCATGCAGCCCAGCCCCAGATAGTCTTCCTCTTATGTTACAGTTTTCTACTCTAATTTTAAAAACTGAATGTGAATATTAGGATGCGAACTGATCAATCGGGAAAATAAGTCAAAGTTTTCATGGAGTGTATAAGAAATGAAGCAAAATTGGTTTTGTCTGTCTAGTTTGGATTTGTATATGCTGGAATAGTTTGTGGCTCTCCTCAGAATAAAGCCTATCAATGATTTACATTTAAGTAGAGGAGATAAGTTTAGTATAGAGCAATGAAATCCTTTATGCTTTTTAGTTTCTATGACAATGGTTATACATGCTAATATAACAGCTATACATGTTAATGATACATCAAATGACTGTGAATGGTTGTATTTCTTTCTGATAATTTCAGACACCTGAGAACAAATAATTCTTTTTGCGTGGAAGGAGGCTGAAAATTTAGAGAACTTTTGGGAACATTTCAAGAATCAATACGTGATACTTTCTTTATCTCTTACTCCTCACTCACCAGGCTTTTAGGTAAAGATTTCATTTTAATCTTTGTATAAATAGGATGCTTATTTCTAGCCATGGAACACCATCAGATGATGTTTAAAATTAGTCTTCTGCTATATGCATATCCCCTAATGTGTCTGAGTGTGAGAATAGGTGTGGCATGGAAAACCTTTCCTTCCTGAACCACAAGCCACTCTATGTCCTCTCATTTTCATTCCCACACTCTGATTTGCTACTAGGACTGGGTAAGACTAGAGCACACGTCTGAATCTCAATTTTGCTGGGATATAGTTCTGACACCTGTTTTAACTCAGAGAGAGGCAAAAATTCTTTCCATGGACGAACTGCCTTTAGTAAGCTGATATCCCAGAATCTTTTTTAATTTTATTTTTTTTTTGTTTCATGCTTGATTTTATGCTCACCTGCTTCTTGCTATTTTCCTAACTGCTTACTGTACAAAATTTTATCCCAGTTACCCTGTTACATTTATATCCTTGAATTTATGTAATGATAGAAGAATAGTTAAAATAAGATACTTATCCTTTACTTTAAAAACAGGAATCTTAGGGCTAGGACACTTTCCAGGCCTGAACAACAGAAGACACAGATAACTTCCTGCCATACATCTTGGTCTCAGGAGGTGTAAACCATACAGGCATAACTGAATAACTATCCATAATATGGGCTTAGCTATCCAGGACCTTCTTGGCGCCAAATGTATAAGATGGTTATTCACCATCAAACCAAGCCTATGGTTTGTTTCTAGGTCTGGGCACACAAGAGATGAAAAGCAACCTCTCTGAGGCATGCCTTGCAGGTGGTTACCAAGTGCTGCTTGTAACTCAATCAAGAGCCTGTCAGGTAATGGGACCATTATGGTGAACAGGGTGGAGAAAGGGAAGGCGCAGAATTATTCATGATCTTGGGAGAGAGGCATATCTGAAGAGGTAAGTAGTGAGGAACAGGCTGATATGATTGGCCTGCTGCCACCCAAGTTCAGGGTTATGCCCGGGCTTGGGCTATTGTCAAAGGCCAAGTCTGTGAGTGTCTGACACAGCTCAAGGGCCTCCATTGGTTGATCTCTATGGCTTCTGTTACCACTGAGGGCCATGCAGAGGTCAGTAGTCTTTGCTGCCACTTGGGGCTATGATGGTGTCTGAGGGTCATGCTACTGAAGGGACTATGCCAATCTGGGTGAACTGCACTGCCACCTGGGACCAGGGTGATAGCTGGGCCCCAGCTGTTGCTGAGGCTCATGTCTGGGTCTATGGTCCTGCCACAACCACAGTCTGGGTTGATGTCCAGTGGACTATGTTTCCACTAAAAGCCACATAATACTTGTGGTCTAAGCCACACACTGTGACTATAATGGTGTCTGGGGATTACTTACCAGAACGATAGTGATCTGGATGGCTGTGCTGCCCCCAGAACCATAGTGTCTTCCAGGCCCAAGCTGTTGCCAAGGGCCATGTCTGGGTCTATGGCCCTGTAGCAACTGGGGTCTGTGATAATGTCAGTGGCCAGGGTTAGCATAGAGGGTCACTGGAACTATATGTGTGGGAATCAGAATGCTGTGACAGCCCCATCATTCACTAGCCCTAAGAAGGATAACCTTGATCCTCACTGAACATTGAGACAGGTGAGCTGGACCCACTTCTCAGGGGAGCACTCCCACCCCCTACTTGGGGAAGATGACCCCACCTTTCTCAATGAGCATGCAATTTGCCAGGGCAGTACACTAGAACTGAACTATTGTCAGACAGAGGTAAGGGGACTCTGACAGCATGAGGGCAGAAGAACTGACTCTTCCCCCAGCCCCATCTGTCATGTGGTGACATGAGTGTGAGAGATGCCCTCCTGCCTTCCCCCTCACTACCTGTGACAACTCCCCATCTGCCATATGGTGACATGAGTGAGAGAGAGATGCCCTCCTCCCTCTCCCCTTCCTATTTGTGAGAGGGGAGAGCTGGTCCTGGAATCAAGAGGGTGAGAGGACTAACCCTGCCCCTCACCAGCTACAGCACACAGGAGAGCTGACAACAGCCCCCAGCCCATATATCTCCTGCAGCAGTAGGGAGAGAGGGCCTTGCACCTAACTTGGGCAAAACAGTAGAACTGGCCCTGGTAGTAAGTGAGTAGGCTGGATCTGGGGATCTGAGAACTGGAGAACTGGTCCTACCCCTTTAATGTTGGCTGTACTGGGTGAGCGAGATGAAGCAGTGATAAAGGTTGCCAGGGCAGTGATGATGAGGGAAAGCTGATGAGCTGACCAGCCATGCTACCTACCATACATGTCCAGAGCCAGGGCTATGAGCTGGCTCACCTCAACACACACTGCATCGCATCTATGAACTGTTAGAGCATGTCAAGGGGACAAACCTACATATCCCAAACTGCAGCATCTTTGTAACACAGAACAACAGGATATCCATGAGGAGCCACAGAAAGAGCCCATTATCAATAGTGTAGCAGAAGCCAGAGGCCTTGAACCAGACCAATGACTCATAGCAATGTACACTTACAATTAAAAATGAATGAACTAAAGGGTAAACTGTGTGACCTAATGGACCACTACAAGATTCTTCTCCTCCTCCTTTTTTTTTGTTTTGTTTTTGGGGGAAGGTTGCATGGGCAGAGGGAAGAAGTGAGGAGAGAGGGAGATAAGTGAGATCTGAATGCATGATGTTAAATCCACAGAATCAATAAAATTTGAACTAACAATAAAACTTAATAGAAAAAAAGGGACAGAGAAAAGCAAACATGCTTGCCTTTTAATTAACCTTGTTGCTGTATTAGATAACCCAATTCTAAGTTTTCTAGCCACTAGTACTAAAGACAATGTGAATAGACAATAGAAAGAACTGTGAAAGGCAGTAACTCCATGACATAGCAACAGATTCACATCCATGTCCTGATTAGTTCACTTACTAATCGTATGATTAGGATAAGTCAGCTAAAGTCCTTGCGTTTCATTTTCACCACCTGTAAAAATGGGGAGTAGCTACCACACAGGTTTCTTGTAATGACATGATCCTAGTCCATGGCCCAGCTCCAAGGGTCATACAGCAATGGCAGCTGCCATGCTTGTGATGATGATGACTTCCAAAACTGGTAGTTCCAACTTACTTTACATGGTTATTAGAAGCTTTGAAAATGGCCAAGTGCCAGTAAGTATATTTAAATAGTTATATCTTTATTTATAGAGCAATTATTGTATGTTTCCATTATAAGATTTGCAGTGAATAGCAATTAGTCATTTAGCACAAGGAAAGAATCTTCTATGAAAACTCTGTCACACATAATCAGTTAAGTGTTAAATAAATTCTAGATGAAGGTTTATGGTTTGCTTTCACATACAACTGCTACTGTCACTATTATTATTATTCACTGAGTTCCTCAATTATAAAGACCTGTATTGGATTTCTTACACATATTTTCATAGAAACTTGTAGCATTATCATACCCTTTGTATAGATAAAGAATTGTAAGTGAAGAGTTTCTATCTTTTTGAAACATCAAGTGACTTAATCTCTTTCATATCCCCCAAAGCTTTTATCAAAAGTATTTTTTACTTTTTTCTTTAAAAATTATTAAATTGTTAATTCTTTGTGATTGGATGAAAATACTTGTGCTAATTCAACTGCATGATTCTATAACTAAAATATTTTTGGGACATCAAAATGGAAAATAAAAGAAATGTTTCAAGGAGAGTATGTCCAGCAATGGAAAAAAAAACTATTAATAAAAGCACTAGGCATTTTAAAAGCAATTCTGTGGATTTGATGGGATGTTGTTGTTTCAGTTCCTGAGAGACATCTTGTCTGCATGTTATGGATGCACTTGGGCCACAAGCAGGGCAGCCATTTGGCAGAGTACATTGAAATGATGGGTAAAAAAATTCATTTTCTAGAGTGGAAAGGGCAACACCTAGAAGTAAAAGAATATTATGTTGCTACTTACAGGGTCCTATTAAAAGCAAAGACCTGTAAAATAACATTTCCAGGGTAGGAAAGCAATACACTTTCAAATAACTTCAGCAAAGGAAGCTGGGGCAAAGACAAGGGTAGAGTTATAACCATATAAGATTTGAAACAGAGACAGATAGGGTTTATTACTTATCTAAAGGATATTCACTATACATTGTGCTCAGTATTTATGAAAATTCACCCAAAGATTTTTGATGATGGAAGGGGATAACATTTATATCCATTGTAACAGAATCATTTTTCTGTCACCCCTAAATTGTGGAGAGTTCCTGTTGATGTTTCTGTGTTAGTCAGTGTGTGTTGGAATTGTTTGTGAAGGCTGTGAGACAGAAATCTCTTTATATATGCATGGAAATGAGCTCACCAAAAAAATCCCATTTACTAAGCAAAAATGACATATGCTCCTGTACTATACTGGAACAATCATAGAGTTGAGAGTCAGTCTTGTGAACCAACTCCTGTTGCAACAAAGTAGTTTCATGATCCAAAAAGATGATTTACTGTGGTCACATATATACTGGGAAAGAACATCAGCTAATTGCTCTGTTTTTTCTTTTGTTTTTAATGAGTGTTTAAATGAGATCATGTGTGTGTGTGTGTGTGTGTGTGTGTGTGTGTGTGTGTGTGTGTGTGTGTGTGTGATTTTTGCCACATAAGAAACATGGGCATAATGAATGATTTTTGAAACAGCTCAATGTGGGCAGCTAGCCAGCACTGGCTAGTGGTGTCCTGGGAAAGGTTGCTTGGAAGCCTGTAGATGACCAACATAGGCCTGAGCCCTTAACCACTTTCTTTCTCTTATGCTTCCATTCTGGACACAACTGTAAGTCATTGCTTGTTTAGAAATATTTATTGAGTAATACCATATTTTAGGTCCTGAAGATTCACTTAAAATGTTATAAACTATGTTGAAGGTTTTCTTCTTCTTGAGTTATTGTACAAGCCTTTGGGTTTCAAACTTCTCCTTACACATGTGTATTTTGCTGCTAGTGTAAGCTAGTGTAACAAAAACATTTACATTTAAAAATCATGCTGATCTATTTTGAAAAACTCAAGGTTTTTCTTCACCCTTAGGACTAAATTTCCTATTTTCAGATGTAACAGTTGTTTATAAATGGTTCCCAGTCAACCACTTTTGCTTTATCACTATTTCCTACCTTGTAGCTCTTACTGGTCTACCTGCCCTTCTTCAATAATGCTTGAAACTATGGGAAGGGCTATTTCTTTTAATTTCTCATTACCAGACTGCATAATTTATTTTCTTCCCTTCACACACATCTTTTACTAACACTTCCACTGTTAAATACCTCTGCATATACTTTTTGACAAAACTTATCAAAATAAAGGGAGAAGAAACTTTTACACCCTGTGCCTATTAGACTATGTATCCACCATCCTGTGACTGTTACCACAAGCCTGAGGTTGACAGAGGTCACACATAGAGTGATGACAATACAGGTAGAAATTATTTCTTGTAACAAGAACATAGTCCAAGAAGAAAACTGATGTTGAATCAATAAAAAGTTAATATTCAATCTATATAGTCCTTTTTTGCCTTGGCTTTAGAACATAACCTAAATCTTTTTCTAAACTTGTTTACAGTAGAACTGAGTTTGAGATGATTCTATTTTACTTATTTTCCCTCAATTTAATTTTTTTTAAAAATCAGTATTATTTTATATATTTAAGATATATTTTATGATGTTATAGAATATATACCAATAGAAAAAAATGTCTCATGGATTGAGAAAAATAACATTCCCTAATAAGATCAGAAATAATTTTTCAAGTTATTCAAAAAATATTAAATCAATGAGACTTTTCATATTAAAGTAATATGTTTACTAGTTATCACTAGACTGAGTGATTTCTAGGGTCCAGGGTAATTAGTTAAGAATCCATAGCATGAAATTCTTTTTCTTTTTCTTTTTCTTTTTCTTTTTCATATGCCCTGGCTTTCTTCTTGCTGGAGTTGCATGCTTAGTTGTTTCTATCCAGAACTGACTCACTCTTTGGTAATGAAGAAATTCTTTATCTGGATTTTTTTGAAAATGGCTTCAGGAGTAGAAGGGGTATGTGAGTTTTAAGTGTGTGTGTGTGTGTGTGTGTGTGTGTGTGTGTGTGTGTGTGTGTACATGCGTGAGGGCATGTGTGTGTGCACAATTGTGCACACTCAATGTGTGTGTTGCCTGCATATGTGGATTCAACAAGAGCTAAGGTGTGACATTTCACGAATGAGTTCCTCTCCTCATAAGCCAAATTAGACATGACCTGGTTCTAGGTTTCTTTGGAACAATGATTTGAATTAATTTTGTTTTTATAGCTTAAAGTGAATCTCTGTGTTACTCATAAAATCCGCAGCCTGTGGGCCAAATGGGATGAGAAAAGATCTCTTAGGGTGATGCCAAATTCTTCCCACTTCCCCTCCTCCCATGTTAGGAAATAACCAAGAAAGCATCTTCTGTGGAACATCAACATGAGTCCACAACAGAGCCAACTGTGATTAAGCCCCCTCTAACTACAAAATTTGCCTAAAATTTCAATAGTTTCTAAGTATTTGTTTTCAAGTACAGAAAATGGTCTGCAAAGCTGGAGAAACCAAGTTGGAAGGAGGCAGAAGTGAGAGAGTATTACTCAAAAGGAAGGTCATGCTGACCGAAAAAGAAACACCACCTACAAAGAGAATGAGAACCATCTGAATGATTAATTGATAGAAATAGGCTATCATTGGAAGCCTGGGCTTTCAAGTCAGAGAAATGATGTTTTTGCAACATGGTTCTGAGGTTTTTTTTTTTTGTGGTTATGTAAAAAGGAAGAAAATAGGTATGTACGTGGGATAGGTTAAGCCAAGTGTGCTTTAGGTACCCTAAAATATAGACGTAAAAAGAACAAACAATCAATAAAAGCAGGCAATGAAGCAAGTGATAAAAAGATGTAGTGATAGAAGAAAGTTTTCCTTCCCTAGGTTTTGTTCCAGTGGTCAGTGTGTTTGTTACTTGGCCAGTTGATTTCTGTCTTTGTTTGAGTTTCAAATGCCAGAACTAGTCACTGAAATTCAGTACATTTACTCTGGTCACCCTATAGGAGGGAGGTAGAAGATGAGGTCACAAAAATGCTACTTAGAAATAGGAAATTGTTTCCTCTCAAATGCTTGCATGTGTTATTTTGCCTAAGTGTTTTGAAGCCTCTCTTTCTCTTGCTTACTGTTTTTCAATTCAGACTATGACACATCTTGTATACCTTTTCTAGATACAGCCTACTTGCTTTCTGTTTGGACTAATGCCCAGAGTTACATCCTAATTCTCCCTTCCCACTCCCTTTATCCAATGCTCACATGATCTCGTCTTCCTACAAATAAACTTTCTTTTTCTAGCAGTCCCAGTGCATCTAAGTAACAGCTTGAGAGAAATGGTTGAAACATGGGAGTCTCCTAGTGTGTAAGAAAACAAAGGCCCTAGAGGTTTGTGTAATCCAGGAACAGAGTCATAACTACATCAGAACTATGATTACTAAGTGCCACTTCATTTATAAAATATTTCCCTACATAAATTGTATAAATATATTTACAATTTTACAATTAAGTAATATTTTCCAGTAGTTATGTACGAAAAATGAACTACAGTGTCTGAGAATAGGGTCTTTAGAGACATATAATGTAGTACATTTGCTGTAGAGATCAGATAGAACTGAAACAGATCTAAGATGCCACTAAGAAGACACACTTTCATTGCTAGAGTCTTTTGACACCTAGTCCACTATCTGTTTAATAAGAGCCCAACTCTCTATTTCCCTTCCCAAGTCATTCATCTTATGAGATCATCCTAAGATAAAGGTAGGATTCCAGATTTATTGATGTTTGATATCTTTCTGTATACTATAAATATGCCTTACTATTGGTTAATAAAGAAACTGTTTTGGCCTATAGTGAGTCATTTTAGAAGCAGGCAGAAAATCTAAGCATAGATAAAGGGGAAGGAGAGTGGGGTTAGCAGAGGCACTACAAGCTGCTGCCCAAGGAAGCAAAATGTAAAGAAACACAGGTAAGCCTGGCTACATGGCAAGACATAGACTAATAGAAATGGGTTAAAATGCAATAGCTGATAAGGAGCCTAAGCCATAAGCCAAACAGTTTGTAATTAATATAAGCCTTTGTGTGATTATTTGGGACTGCTGGTCTGGACCCTGGGCCTAGTCTAGACCAGAAACTATTATATTAATGGTGTCCCTGGGTGGCACAAACCACCAACCTTTTGGTTAACACAAATACAACTACAAATGACACTCCAGTATGTGTCATTTACATTCACATAATGCCCAAGAAAGCTTAAAAAGGGTTCTAGATCACAGGAATGGAGCCAAAAGCAGCTCTTGGGTTGTGTTTCTCAAGTGGCCCCTGGTACAGAGACACACCCACAAAAAAAAAAAACTACTTTCAGAGTGCAGTTTAAGCCTGTGCCAAAGGCCAAACAGCATGTAATCAACATAAGCCTTTGTGTAATTATTTGGAACCAAGTAGGGCTGTGGGACCAAACCTTGGGCTAGGCTAGGCATGGGTAGGAGAGATTCATTTGGATTCTGGGGCTAGGCCAGTTGGAAACTTCTTGCCAGTTTAAACTGTCCATACTCAAATGTGTTTACATGTGAGAACAGAGGCAGTTAAGGGAGAATCAATAGGAACTAAATATAGATGGATGACAATTGTTAAAGAGACATGAGGAATAAGGAAAAATTATATGCTGCCTTCCTCCATGCTATTGAAAAGAGAACGTTCATTTTGGTGATAGATTAAAGGCACATGTGATGAAAAAAAAGAAATGAATGTGAGAGACGCATTCAATTGAAATCTTAGTTTAATGAGACAATAAGCTTTGGAAAGATGTAAATGGCCTTTAACTATTCTTTATATCCCAATCTCTCGATGCGCAGTGCACAAAAGAATAAGTGAGGACAACACTAGGATTCACCTCTCCTCTCTGAACCCATGGGTAAGGGAATAATGATGTAATTCAGGTCATGAGAGAATGGCTGTTCTACTCACCAGCTGTATAACCCTGGGAAATCACAAAATCATTCTGAGTTCATTAGGAAGGTTGCATATATCTGAAGTTTAATGGTGCCCATATCTGAATAGCACTTGTTGCATTGTCTTTGGGTAAGGCTTCAAGGTTTCATTCCCAGTATGCTCTCTGCTTTCTCTTTGTATATAGAGATGTAAGCTCCAGCCTCCTGCCACATGCACATGCTATCACTGTTCTGATATCATAGGCTCTAACCCTCCAAAATAAACACTCCCTAATAAACCCTTCTTTCTATAAGTAGTCATGGTCATGGTATATTATCAAAGCAATAGAAAAATAGTCAATAGCCTTCTCTTTTCTTTCCATTTCTAAAACCATATCTGATATATATGCTAAACTTATATACTGATTGCATCATTATTTCTCATCTGGATTGTAAACATTTTCTGGTTTCACCACTTTAAGCATGGTCATTCATGTTTTGTTTCCTACACAATATTTTTAAAATATAGATCTGAGTATGATACTATCATACTTAAATTGGATCACTGCTTCTCAGGTATCTATGGAAAGAGAGAATACTCTTAACAATGCCATCACAGCTATAGATGATTTAGTTCACCTGCGTATGTCCTGCCAGTGTCAACTACAGTACATGTCCTTCCTCCAAGTGCTAACTTTTGTAACACCCTTTGTTTACATTGTCCTCTCTACTCTCTAACCTTCTCTTTTCTCATGACCTTTCACCCATTTTTTTAATGACTGTGTCCTTCCTTAGTGCTGACATATTTTTTAATCTTTACTGTGTTAAAAAAAATCATAGCAGATGTTTATCCTCTTACATTTTAAGTAGATAACATTTTTATTGAATGTATGCCCATAGTTGTAGATAGAACTTTAAAATTTTCATGTTGTGTATATCTCATTTTCTTTATTCATTCATCTATAGATAAACAATCATAGCTTCCATATCTCGGTTATTGTGAATAATGTGAAAAAAGATATGCATATGCAAATTATTTTTGAGATCCTGTTTTTCATTCTTATAAATCTATGCCCAGAATAGAAACTGATGGTTCATACAGTAGCGCTAGCTTTAATTTTATGAGGAATCTCCACATGGAAGTTGGACAATCTTGCAATCCAACTAATAGTGCACAACATTTATAATTTCTCTTTCATGCCAACTATTGTTATTTTTCTGGATTTTAAAAATATTGGACATTTTAATGTCGCGGTTTTAGCTTGCATTTCCCTAAATATCTTTTCATCTCGTATCCATCTGTGTATTTTTCTTTTAGTAATTATCTACTCAATTCCTGCAGCCATTTAGAAATTTGTTTCATTGTTATTGTTATTGTAACTGAATTTCAGCAATTACATATACATGCTCAATATTAACTTCCTATCCAATACATTGTTTAATTGCAAATATTTTTTCCCATTCTATGGGATGACCTTTTTACTTCGTTTTATGTTTTTATGTTTGCTTGTCTCTGTGATAAAGTTTTGAGTTGGGTTCAA